>MU376960.1:146740-207272 GCA_022495195.1 Xylaria digitata | reverse complement strand
GTTTGTTTGTTTGTTTTTTTTGGGGTGGTTTTTTTTATAAATTTAATTCATCTCCTTTTTTTTTTTATTTTTTTTACCAACCACCCCCCCCCCCCCCCCCCCCCCCCCCCCCCCCAAGGTACTATATGTATGTAACTATTGTAGTGTAAGTGAAATACATACACTAGTAGTACAGTACGTAACGCTTGAATTATTCACCTCCCTATTTAACACTAGTTTGGAAGTAACTGTGTAGAGTCTAGTGTCGCTTACCTGCAGGTACACTTCTTGCATACCTGACTACATTTAGAGAACAAGGTAGTAAGCAGGCAGTGAGCAGGGGAGGCTCCGCATTCTGGCGAGACCAGTTACAGGGTCTGTTTTTGACTAAATTATTTTCCGTAGTGTACTCCGGCCATAGTCTGTTCAACCTTGCGTCACAGCCATGACGTTTCTAAACCCTGTGAGTTCGGTACGCCAAACCCTGCCACATACCCAAGCAACATATAATACTTGGCTAGTATATAGTATACTACACGTGTGCAGGTTAAGAATGAAAGTGGTTACACCGTGCCTGGGAACTAACATCGTTTGCAGTATCCTGTAGGACCTTGAAGTAAGACTGTGTGTATACTAACCAAGGCTAATAAGTGTTCCGTGACCCAACGTGCCGTGCCGGTAACCGGCACTTTTAGCGGTCGATGTTACACTACGGTAGAAAGGTTTTGATGATCCGATTTCGTCTTCAACTTCGGATTGTAGCAAATGACTCTTGAGAGAATCAACGCCCATGCGATCCCAAAAGAGGCGAGAAACGGGCATAATGCGATTTAGAGATGAGAAGTAGCATTACCCCTTTCTCCACTCCGATCTACTCTAGGCATCTTGGCCGATTAACACCTTCCCTATCTCGCTATCCTACAGTCTTCGTTCCCAAGATTCTGTACACTACTGGTGTGTAGGGGAGTTGAACACCGACTATAGCAGTGCACATTATGATGCCTTAGAACCATTTGCCTCTTTACGCAATCACATTACGTGAAGCCACACCCTTAACGGCTGACCAGATGCATAGTATCCGAGTCAGTTCGCCAAGGTGAATAAAAACATCACCATGATTGACCCGATCTAGTATCCGACGGGTTACTTGCCCCCTGAAGCTACTACATTATAACCCGGGTGAGCGGAATCCGGGAAAACCTCGTGAACATCTCGACTTAATGGAGACGGAAGATGGGGCTCATAGTAACGCCTCTGCTTCCAATGAAATCGACTCCAATTGAGATCGAAGTCAAAACGGTGGCCAGGCAGAATCAAGATTTCTTTTAGTATCGTGTTCGTATCATGACATTACATAGTACACCAAGTCGTCTAGCAGAAGCTACGGCAAAGAGAGTTAAAAAGTATACAAGGCCGGGACTAGCCGGTAGAGTGATTTTCTGACCCTTCGCGTAACAATAATACACACGCCTACCCCCTATTAACAATTCAGCCATATTCTTGTGGCTCAAATCAGGCATTTTGTTTGCGCCGACAAGTCTCGCTCACCCTTCTCTAGTATAGAACTGCTCAGTATATCACGTTCTGGTAACCTTTTAGTTAGTTCAGATTAAATCTGTTAAATAACTCCTTTCGGACCTTTCCGTGAGCGCCCGTAGTGGACTACGCGAGATTCGAACGAAGGTTCTAGTGTCTTATTAACATGGATTATTAGCCAACTCGCCGGAAGACTTCTTTTGTTGAGTGCAACTAAAGTAACGAGTCATTTATTCTTGACGCTCGTCTCTCTCACCGCTAATCGCAAGCAGTCTCTAAGTTTCCTCCGATTATCAGAAGGTTACATACACCTTAAACAACGCAATCAAGATACAACACCCTGAAACGCGGAACTCGGGATGCAACATATCGAGGGTTAGAGATCCTAGGGCCTGTCTGAAGCAAATGCCAAGCCTAATGGTTAGTACTTGGGACTTTTCCTCCTTTTGTCGTTCCCCCGTTTCCCCTTCTTCTCGATTATCAAATCGATACGACGTCGGAAGGCGCAGCGCATTCAAGGTTATCTGTGAACACACGAGGAAAGGTGTTACCCATCTAGCCTAGCATGTGGTGGCTCCATAGTAGGTAGTATTGCATGTGATGCTTGCTTCACCAAGTTTCTTATTATTTATTATATAGCTCACCGAAGGCTAAAAGTCATCCTTGAATTTCTCCGAGCCATTGCAACTTCTTATCATACCTTCCAGGATGAAGAAGGCATCGTGAATTAGCACAGACCGCAAATTCAGGCCCCCTTTACAACTAACTAGTGTAGTGTTCATTATACCCTCATTCCTAGGATTCTAGCGCCGCATCATAGGAAAACAGGCGACTAAATATTCATTATTTGTTTTTTATCATTACTCGTACTTAGCGCTTACTTTATTGCTAGATTACACTAAGGTCATCTGACTCGGTCTTCGCTTAGACCAGAAAACGTCATTCTTAGTACGAGCGATAGACGATTCATTCCAATAGTTTTTCCTATACCGTCTACGGTAAAGACAACAAATTAGAAGACTACTCAATGTGGTTGCTTTGAGACTCTCCATACTAGCATGGGAAACCGCCGGATTCCAGAGTTTTGCGACCTCGAAGCTTCCATGCCAACTACTTAACATTTATATTATGTCAGTGCGTTGGACTGTTACAAAAAGAAGCTAGCTAGCGGGCTAGTTACAAAAGCTAAGAAGCTTCAGACACCTCTGCTGTGGTTCTCACACTAAATAATGTATTGATTCCAGACCTTCTTTCTGTGTATACCGTCGGCGTTATATTAGGCCTGTTCTACGTTACTGGGCAGTTTTATATGGAAGAATATAAGGGAGTGTGGGACGCGATGGTAGGTTTAGATAGCGCCAAAAAATATAATGAGTATCTAATATACCAAAGTGTATAATCTGGTAGTTCACGTTTGGTGCTTGAGTCGGTTTAACTATCATATAGCTGTCATCAAATTGAGTTAGTCCACGATTCAAAACTGGAGGGTAATCTAAAGCTTAATATCTAGTCGTTAATCACTGATTCAGTATATATATCTATTAACTTCCTAGTGTAACTTTCTTTATTGCATCTGTCGAAATGTCATACCGATATTTTCATTATCAGTTTCTCTATTAGTAACCCGAGCATGACCTACCAGATCTCACACGCCTCCTTCTATGTCATAACTCATATTAGGATTGTTGTATCCTTCTACTACACTTAAATATCCCTATGTCTCGGCTTCAGTAACATATTTGTTCTCATTAGGTTTGGGCGGGCCTTGTGTTGATAAGTAGCTAATGGGTAATACGCATTATCGACATCCTCTGGTTGCATCATAGTACTATGCGATAGATGCTTAAAAAAAAACTATCCCTACAGTTGGTAGCGTTTGATCTTATGGCAAGGAATCCGGCGGATACAGCCATAACGGCAACTGTCCCTGCATTTCAATAAGCAATCTAAATATCGTGTGCTAAGTACTTAGTTATATTCAACTATGTAAGGTGGGGAAAAGACTACAATGTATTGTGAAATAAAGGTTCGTGACTTACCAGAGTAGTTTAGAAGTCAAAAAACTATTGGTGATATTATGAAACATCTTTTTGACAGTTCCTGGCAAAGATTGACCGATGTCCCGTCTAAAAGGGTCGGATTATGCTTTGCCCCTTGAAGTGTTAGAGTGTTAGAATGCTGACTGTAGATTTCTGGACAACGTAGAGCTTTTGTGGACAAAGTTTATATATAGCATTCTATGAAATGTAGACAGAATATCTATGGCAGCAGTCAATTGGAAGCCGCTATCCCTCGAGATAGGCCCTGGGACTAATTTTCGAAAAGTATTATGCGGAAAGTAGTATATGTGAATGAAAATCGCACAATCTGTGACTTTTGTCAACCGTAAACAACACAATTCTATCATGGGAAAGAAACACGTTGTAAATCCCACGCAGGAATCATGTTACATAAGGCACTCCGCGATAGATTCATACTTCTGTTGTGCATCATACAATGATGTAGAATCCGGACCGAGGACCCCGTGTACAGTATTGAGTGCCTTTAGAGGGCCTAAATACACAACTATTCTCTATGCACCTGACTGGTAACTGGGTCTCACGTGGTATGAAGCATTCTCTAACCCGCGTTGCAAGTGTGTCACATTTAAGAGCCTTGGAGGCTGAGATGATGGCGCTTGGATCTAAGGTAGCAAGTCTTTGTGAATAGTGTTTCGAATAAATGAGGTGTCAGGGTTATATAAACATCAGAAATGGATCTTTGATGGACCCCAAAGATCCACTCGTCAACTTTGTAACAGTGAGTTCGCTGAAGGGGCTAGGTATCGAACCTGTCAGGACTGCTAGTATAGGGGAGAATATGACACTTGTTGATGCACGAGGTTTTCGGAATACCCTCGTCTATTACTATGTACAAGGAATCTTATTTGTTCTTAGGTATCCTAGGTATCGTGAGGTTGTGACAGAACCCATACCTGATACATTGTTGGTCGCCTATGCGATATGGCCTTGGGGTTTAATACAGTTCGTATTATTGTAGTTGTTCGGAGCCTAGAGTGCAATATCTTGTTCGAAATCGAACCTTATGAACCTCTTCTATTTACGAGGATCTAAAAGAGGAACTATAATATCTAATTCCCAGCTAGAATTCGTTGTGGGTGGTTTGACAGGCAATATCAAGCTACCAGTCGTAGTTGTAGTCGTGTTTCCTTGAATGTCGTCATTATGACCGTTATAGGAGCACCCAGTGAGCTACTTATACTATCATGGGAAAAACGACACCGTTAATTCCATGTTGGAATTAACGCTATATATCCAATTCTACGTGACGTACACTCTCTATTTCCATAGGGCGCCGAACCTCCATCTAGGGCTTGTGACATGCTCACGGCCTAGCGCAGGCTCATAAAGTCGAAGTTCGCGATAGCTTACGAAGTTGATGTGTTCCCCACCGTCACCGCTACAAATAGTAGAATTGGCAGAGCTATGAAGGCGTTAGGAAATGGCTGGTTGAACCGCATTGGTGGCGCTTTATAGCGCGGGTGAAGATTGGCAACTCACCACCCGAACAATACGACCATCAGCAATTCTCACACTACACAGACACCCTCCGAGGAGCGATGACATTTGAGAAGGCGAAAATATTGCAATAATTTACTTACTTAAGCTTGTTGACTTTGCGCTTGTGTTTGATCGCTTCCCAAACTATTTGCACGCAAGCAGTTAAGAAAGAAAATATTAGGATTGCTCGAAAGGTGAAGGGAAATGAGGGGGCCGTAAAAAAAAAAACCAACATTACGGCTTTTCCGGAACCGAAATGTAAACCGACTATTCGGGTTTACTAAACGACATATGTGCTAATATTGTTGTTAGCTTAACCAAGCCCTTTGACCACACAGGAAACTCCAACCACTACGGACACGTTCTCAGGCATAAACACCACTGCAACGGGGAGAGTAGCTACCGGTTATTTACTATTCTAACTGAGCTTTGGCCAGGCTGAAGTCCGTGCAGTACCAGATAATCCTCTAATGTCCATACAGTGCCGACCCCAACCATCTTGGGGTTTCGTGCAGATAATGTGTAGTCTATCCATATATGCTACCGGCGGAGAAACAAGCATCAGACACAAGCTGGTCCGAGATGGCCGTACATACAATTGTGCTAAGCAGTACATTATAACGCCAGAAACACAGCTTCGTAGCATATTATCTATTGCACTTTAAGCGAGAATCTAACCCCAGACGCTCCTGTGTATCAGATGCCTTGTTAGCGCCGTACCGGATATAGTCCCCGTAAAAGAGGCTTCTGGTGGCGCTGTCGGAGCGCACATCGGACCTTATAAATGTTAGCCATTACGGCATTGTACAGGCAGATATCTACGCTATGCCGTTTAAATCATCATTGGTATTCCCAATTTAAAAACATCACGCGCAGCATTTAGTTTGGCGATAGCTGCGACATAAATATGCTTTGATTAAGTAGTTTAAGTCTTCGAAACTACGATGGCGTCTTCATAACGCCACGGCAGAAAGGACTAAAGCGGGATCCATTTAATATCGGCATCAGCCGAAGAATCTTTGCTGCCCAGGCAGACGCGGCCGACGCCCGGGGGGTTATCGAGTTGCGGTTCGTTCCGCATCACACCTACGTTCATTACCCGCTCGTGAAGCGCTTAGTGCGACGGGCTAGCTAGCCTCCCCGCATAGCAATCAAAATAACGATGGTATCGTCATTATAATGAGGACATGCTGTCGGAGGAACAGATCACAGCGCTCCGTCAGCAAGTGGCGAGTGCGATTGCCGATGAGCTGACACGGGCCAATATCTCTTTCGATCAATTCACCGAACTAAGTGCCTCCGTTGAAGTCGAATTCCGGGACGGGTCAATAGACAATTCATCCGTGGAACAGCGGCCATTGTCGGGTCTCACCATTTCGGTACGTCGAGACGACCTCCGGGAAAGGTCAAGAGCTTGCTGACGCAAATCACCGAATAGCGCGTAATTGATCTGACAAAGGTCATCTCACCTGAATCCAATACTCCTCCTGCCCATGGAGAGAATGGTATTGCGACAGCTGATAATCAAAATGTCGAACCGACTTCCGGGGTTATTGTGCCCTTGTCTCGTAACCATACTTTTGTCACGTCGCACGATACACCTAACCAAGTTTCGAATCATAAAGGGAAAGACAGTGCCGTAGATGAAACCATCGATACTTCAGACGGCGAAGATGATGGTAATAATTCGAGAATGGCAATTAGCAGCCTGCGCCCAAGCCGTGGCGGCATACCGGTTGTCGAGGATAATACACAGCGGCAGATGCAGGTTGTAGACGAAAACTTCCCAAAGCGCCGGAAAGCCGAAACGGTCGGATACGCAATGAAGCCGTCGTCTTTAGACAAGCTCATTATTGGCATTTGGGAGCAACTTCACAGCGGCGCGAGTATTGACCCCGCACAGATCCTAGGGGAGTTCATTATACCGCCACTCCTCGGGGACACGACTAGCCGTTCACAAGACATGACTGGACTGAGCCTCTCAACGGAGTTTAATAACCCTTCCCTGCTAGGTCGACAGTTTAATGACACGACCATCTTGTGCCGCCAGATCACGCAAGCAAGTCGCACGTGCAGATCAATCGAGGTGATCGTCCAGGCACGATGGGTTGAGCATTTCGACGCGTATGTCGAGCATCTTAAAGCGAACGACCCGAAGACGTCAATCACGCGGCATCGCAAAACGGCTGCGGTGGAGTCCTCTAGCAACTTCGGCTGGTCGGAGAAGGAGCTGCGAAACAAAATGGCCATCTGGCGCGGCTACAAGGAAATCAAAGATGCCGGCGGATGGGCAGCGCTAGTCTTCGCGGGGATGGGGATTTATCGGTTCTGCAAGTATCGCATAGGTTTCGACAACGAGAGCATGCAGCGTCTCCGTAACTTACGCCCGGCGCTCGAAGTCGCAGCGGACACTATGAATCCCAATTGGCGAAGGCTCCTCTCGATTGTCGGCGAGCCGCCGGAGAGGGAGTACTCCGGCCATCCTCACGACTGGGTTGTCTGTCTAGATGGCTCGCCTCCGATACAGCTACGCAAGACGTATTTGCAGTGGGATCCCCATTTCGAATACAAGCATATCGAGGAGTCCGTGATCGACCAAACAGCGTGGGGGTGCGACGATCCTCATTGGAAAGCATCTTCCGAAGCACTGACGCGCGTCTCGAGCCTATTCGTGTGTCAGGATTGTTCAAGCGAGCAGTCGGATGACCCTAAACTTAACTGCTGCTACTGCTTTCCGTCGCTATTTGGATGCGCCACGCTTACACCACCCCCCGTTCAAGTGTTCCGCACCCCCGATGGGCGCAATAACGGGCTTATGGCATTATGCGCCTTTGAAAGGGGTGCGCCCGTCGGAGAGTTCGTCGGTCTCATCACGAAGGGTCTCCAAGATGTCGATGTCATGGAGAATATAGTGGGCTCTACCAAGTACCAGATCTGGCAAGGGCGGCAGGGAAACTTCACTCGATTCGTCAATCATAGCTGTAATGCGAACGCTCAGTACCAGCGGTTCACTTGGCTGGACACGCAGCGGATAATATTAGTCAGCAAGGGTATTGAGGCCGGGTCGGAGATCACGGTCGATTATTCGGATCAGTATTGGAAAGGCCTGGATAAGAAGTGTCTATGTGGAGAGAAAAGCTGTAGGTATAGAAGGAATCGCCGACTAGATACGTAACTAGAAGAGGAAGAGGAACATGTCTCATGGCCCTTCGATGGTAACTGGAAATATCAATCGCGGGTCTAGTCGTACATTATATAATACAGCTCTACAGGTCGCGAATGTCACAATGATGCATAGGACTTTAGTAATCATCACTACTACTCTACCCAGTTTACAGGTCCCGGACTGCACCTTGTAGCCCGCGGTGTAGTAGGTTGGCTTAAAGACTCGGTCATCACTAAAGCACTCCTAGGAGATTTTCTGAATGCCAATATGATCAAAAAAAAAAAAACTGGGCAGCCGATTGATTTTGGTGTAGATAATTCAATTCGCGGGACTGAAATTCATGCAATACATGGTTGGCTAAGTGCCTGGTTAACGTCATCATGGACTGTCTCCCCCTGGTTGTTGTCATCTGCATCTTCATATTCGTTTTTAGTATCATGCGTCATTCCTTCAGCAACGTGAAAGCTCATCATCTCGGGATGCGCAGTCCAACATTCAGGCTCGGTGTGTCCCTTTGATCGTGGGCATCCCTCAAAAGTGTACATCTTATCAGATCTGCTCTCCCTGCCATTCTCCCTATCTTTTCCACGTCCTAGCCGCACGACTTCGCGTATCACGGCTCGCACTTCACGTTGTTGGATAGCTCGGTCGAGAGCCCTTTCGTGACCTTAAACGGGAGTCCATACTTCTGAATGAGTGACGCCCGCTTTTCCTCGCTCTTGACAGGTTTAGATAGTTTGTGAGATGCTCGAAATAGCCATTGTCCTTTCTCTGGTGGATTGGAACAATGAAGTTTCTCATATCCGAATTCAAAAAGCGTTCCAGATCCACTGCAGTCATCCTCGTCCAGTAATGCAACTAGCATTTCCAAGGCAGTTGTTGAGCCGTCCTTTGCAGCTTGCTTGGCATTGCCATAAAGTGATGACTGTTGAACGTATGTAAGTATATGTTAGCCGGAACAAGTATTATTCGTACTTACAAACCGCTCTCCCCAAGTCTTAGCATCTACAGTAGTAATTCTCAGCTTATTGAATGTGACGTTGTATAGAAAAGGCAGGCCATCATTAGTATATGTTGTAGTGCTGTCGCATCTCCAATTTCCGCCCTTAGCCAACAAATTTAGTGTTTGGATGTCTGTAAAGTCAGGGTCATAGTTGATGTATAGACCCTTGAACTCCTCTGCAGGCATGTTGTTTATCGTTAATGGCTTTTCCACAGGAGCCACTGGGTGCAGGGAAGGAGAAGCACAGAAATTTTCGTATTGAACCCAAAGCACATCGGAGATGCCAGCGTTGGCTCGCTCAGCTTTGAGATCCTGTGTAGCTTCCTTCAACATATCCCTATAGACCTTTTGACGTTTCCGGACCCCTGCCAGCTCGTCCTCGACAGTATCCCTCTCTTCCATTAGTTGTGCTTGAAGGGCATCTAGCTCATAATCAATAGCCTTCCTCTTCTTCACTAGTGCAGTTTTCTCAGGTTCGAACGACTCTACTTCCTTAGTAAGAATTGAAATACCCTTGATGTATTTCCCTCGCTGGAGGTCTAACAAGGGAGTTTCTGTGTACGAAGCAGATGTAGATGGAGAGTGAGCTGGTAAGTTGGAACCTTGACTCATTGTGGCGGCGCAGTTGGCGGGAGGCAGATATGCATCCATAGCGGCCGATGATAGATTGCGGCGTAGGAATTAAGGAACTAGTTGCAAGAATGGGAATCAGAGTCTTTAATAGAGCACTTAAGTGTTTATTGATCGCGAAATGCTGCATGTAGAGGTGTTGTGTTGCTCCTTGAGCTGGGCAGTGGCGGTTCGGTGGCAAACACCACGACACTTGCTCAGTTGAAAAGTTAAGTGCTAAAGTGGCAAAGTGCCCTGGTACCTTAGCACAGCTTTCTGGTCTATTGTAATGATATCCGAAAAAAAAAATGTAATGGAGGTGTTTGGTCATCTGATGTTGGTAGTCTGATGTCGGTAGTTGCGCCAATGGTGTAGTAGAGAGCAGAAAGGACGATGGGATGGAGAATTTGTGATGTAAGTGTGAGGAGCCACAGGGTACCTAGGCAGATAGACTAAGTAGATAGATCAGCGGCAACAAGCTCTCGTTTGAGAATGCGAAGTGTAGGTAGTTGTTGTGATGGGAGAAGGCTTTGACACCACATGCCGTGGTGGAAAGATCGATCACCAAGGACTTGAAGCTGCTTTGGAAGGTGGAATGAACGAGGCGTTATAACTACAACGAAAAGGATTAGTAGCCTATGTTTTCGGTATTCATCAATCTCGTAGATCCCATCACAAATTTCCCAGCTAGATAAGCGTAGCAAAATACCAGGTCATGTCCGCGTTGTGCGACTTGCCGTTCACGTTCCTCTTCAACCAGCAACGATACGGAGGACCCTTATCGCCCTCAATAAAACCCCAACCGCAGCCAGTACAGCCTGTCGTCCCGGCGCAATTGTCGATGCAATCTTCCGCGCTATCTGTATATACGTTCCGTATGTCCACTGCTCCATCCTCCTTGCCATAGTCAATGCCACAGAGTCGTAGGAACTTCTTAGTCGAGCCCGGGACATTATATACAGTTCCGTTTATATCCGGACAGCTCATATTGAGCACCGATGTGGGTACTGGCGTCCGTGTAGATGTTGTTGATACGCGAGTTAAAGTAGGGGATGGAGATGAAGTTGCCGTTGCCATCCCAGTTGTGACTAGTGTGTCTGTGCTTGTCTCGCCTGTGTTGTTAGCATCAGAGCTATGCGTATGTCAGTAAATATATGCACCCTAGCATCAATCGAGCGACAATAACATACGCAGGGTCAATAGCATTCGCACTCGCACTCTTCGAACCATTAGATCTTTGAGTAAGCCCTATCCCGACACCTAGGCCTATCGCCACAATTATGACGACTGCAGATATCGCCAACAATGTCCAAAACCAGGGCCTCCGAAGCCCTAATATTTTCTTTTCATCATTCGGCTCCCCTTCACTCGACGGCCGGGGAGATCCCTCGGGCCGTGGCTCGTCGAGAGAAGGGTGAGCAGAAGCTGGTGGGGTCGCGTCTCCAAGCCACGACGAAGGGTTGCCATTTTTCTCAGCAAAGTAGGCTTGCGATGCATTTTTGTATTCATTGAAGTCGCGCTGGGCAAAAAAGTCAAAGCCGCGAAACTCGACGGGTTGCGAAGGCCCGGCTCCTCCCGACTCTCCGAGGGGTAGCGATTGTTGCGGTTCCCTCGGAGGCGCGAGGACCGTGATAGCGGGCTGCTGCTGCTCCGTCGCCATGACTAGCTATCTCAGGTCTGGGGATAGGCTCATTGCCGGGCGATCATTGTTCTTTGTGTTCAGCGATACTAAGCTTGAGAAAAGGAATGGACGGCGGCTACAAGTGCGCGCCAGCAATCGACCAGGTACACCTGTCGTGATGCGCAATTAACACCGGTAAAGAGGTGGAGAAGTGAAGAAGTGAAGAAGTGAAGATTGATGGATTGAAGTTTCGACGGATTCGGAGGATTCCCCCTGCCTTTACACAACGCCATCAACGGGTTCGGTCGTGTAACCTAGGCGTAGCGTTCACCAAGCTGTGTAGGGGACCCCGGTCATTGCATCACTGCAATCTCGCGAACGCAGCACTGATGAGCGTTAGTAGGCATGGCATAACGAGCTCGTCCTGTCGCGTTTCTTTGGGGTCTATCACACGTGGCTCCGAACCCTTGTCGGATACCCTGTTGCACGTTAGGTCGGCTACCGACTTACTAGTGTACATATATGTGCCTAGACTAGTCCATTCTTATCGACGGTGGCGGTGGCACGGACATCGCTCATCGACTTGCATGCCCCTTGCTTGTGCTTCTGCTTGTGCCTAAAATACGGCATCTCGTGTCGACAAAATCGCGTAGGTGATGGTCATGTCAAGATTGAGGCGTCTGCTCATGCTATGCAGGCCTCAGCAATAGACATTAAAACCAAGAACCAAGGACTTGTTAGAACTACCCTAAGTCTTAGAAGGATCTGAGATCGCGAGACAGCCAACATCGTCATAACAGTTATAACCGGTACTACTACCCAGGTTACTTGCTAAAAAAAGCAAATAGTATCTAGATCAGGATCGCTTCCTTCGAACACTGTGCGATAACTATATAGTTAGTGTTTTACGACGGTTGAGGTAGGTAATGTATTTTTATCGAATGTACCATATTTATTGCAACGATTCTAGGTAGACAAAAATCACTAGGATATCGCTATTGTCCACACCAAGGGGCATTGACACTAATCTTCGTCAGAATTGGCCAAAGGAGTCAATCGAGAAAATATAGGTTCGCAGCATCCAAGTTAAGTAAGGGTGGTAAGTAAGTAAGTACGTAGTAGACCGAGGCATCAAGAGTAGGTTAAATATCGATAGTGTGTAATATCATCACCCAAATTCTCCTCACTATACCCCCATGTATTCGATAATAGCCACAAAACCTGGGATTCGCCCGATCGCGAGAACCGTCACAAGTGCCGTTTAACCCGTCGAACATTCATATGGCTATTCTCCTCGGTACGACACAATCGTCGACCCCAAAGCTCCGCGAGCAATGGTATAAAAAAAGCCCCCCAAGCCCAGCCAGGCGAATATGATGGGGATCGCTGGAAGAAGAAGTTGCTGTTTTCGCATCCTCAATCCCCAACGTTGACTACCTAGATAAGGGGTGAGCAAATTTTTTTAAAATCGATAATGCAGGGTCTACTCTCCCTCGCCGCGCTCGCCGCGAGCCTGTTTTCGGCCTCCGGCGCAGCACAATGCGCCCGGGAAACACTAGTCGCAGCAACCAACAAGCTGCTTGCGGCGCAGACGGCGGGCAAGCCTGACACGCTGGGCGCGCTCGAGGGCATGGGATACCTCGAGCAGTTCAAGACGGCGGACGTCACCAAGGGCATCCTCACGACGCCGCTGACTCTTGACTTCAACCGCAGCCTGCACGACACCGTGCAGTGCGCCACGTACACGGAGATGGTAGCAGCCAAGGGCTCGCACCCCTACGTCATCGGCACCCAGATGCACTTCACGCCCGAGGGGAAGCTCACTAACCTCAGCTCCCTGGTGACTGACCAGGGTGACTGGCTGTTTAACGCAACCGGCACCCTCTACTGGGCGTCGCGCGAGAAATGGGACGTCATCCCCGAGGATCAGCGGGACTCCCGCGCGGTGATCCAGGCCGCTGCTGACGCGTACGCCGACATCTTCAACGACAAGTCAGTCACAGTGCCGTGGGGCTCGCCCTGTGCGCGCCTCGAGGGCGGTGCGTACACGGGTAACGGCTCCAACAACGACCGATGTGACGTGGGAATCCCCAATGGTTGGTATACCCGCGAACAATATACCGTTCATGTCTTACTAACTGCCGACTCATATAGGCGTGGCTCTAAGGAATCGTCGCTACGTGATCGACGAGACGATCGGGGCGGTCGATGTATTCATCGACTTCGCCACGGTCCCCGACAGCCACGAGTTCCGGATCGAGAAGGGCAAGATCCGCTTCGTACACACGATTACCGTCATGGGATGATGAAGAAAAAAAAGAGGCTATCATCGTTGATAGGAAAACCAGATTGAACTACCCGAGCCTTTCCAAAAAAAAAAATCTTGGCACTCTGTACGGTCTTCGATTTATTCGTAGGGTGGAGAATTTGAATATGATGCTATGATCTATCGCGCTTGTGCCGTGTCTAAACCTAAATTTAAAATATCTACACAGTCTAAATCTAGTATACAGAGCGCCTCTTATACAGTAGGCCCTCATACCGTACAATCAAGAGCCCAACGTCTATTCTAAGCGTTACCACCTCCCTCCTTTAGCTCATCTCATTACGACCTATCCCTATATCCTCTTATAAGCCCGAACCCCCACCGTCGCCAACGTCGCAAGCACAAGCGTCCCAGTGAGTAGAGGCAAACTGAACACATGCGTCTTAGGCGGGCTGCTGTAAACAACCTTCTCTTTCGTCTCCTGCCTCGGGTGGTGTTCGTATGGTATGGCGCGCGCAGGCAGGTGCTTTTCACTGAGCCATTCAAGTACCGGCGAGCGACTGAGGATGGGCCCGAGGATGTGGTTGACGCTGTACGTCCCGAGCGGCAGCCAAGGGAGCAGGAACCGCGCCATGAACCAGTCTTTCGTCGTGAGCCATGCGCTGCGTCTGATAGCAGCGGAACACAGCCTCGAGGTCCTGCGTGGTAGGCAACACTATCTTTCCCTGCGTCAGTTGTCGCAACCGGTTGACAAGCTCCACGAGGTCCGAAACGCCGCTGTTGTACCCGAGTCCCGCGTGTGGTTCGAGCTTGCGCACCGCGTCGCCGACTAGCACGATACGCTTCCAGAACCACGTATCCACGAGGCCTTCTTCCAGGTTTATCAGGCTGACGGCGCCGCTACTGCGTTGATACACGTCGTTGAGAGTGTACCCGGGCGCCATGTACAGATGACCCCGTTTCTTCAGGACCGCCCGCTTGTCGTCTTCGGTCCAGCGCAGCCGCTTCGAAATCGGTGTCTCAATTTTCTCGTAAACGGCAAACCAAGCCTGTCGCGTTCCCGTCAGGATCTGCGTCGAGACGCCGTCCGCGGCACATTCGAAGTTCGTGTTAGACGGAAGGCTCGGCAGCGGAGCCAGGTTGCCGAAGAGCAGACGGTACGTCGTCACGTACGGACTCGGCTGTTCCGTGTCTGCTGGTGACCCGGCAGCTAACGATTGCATGACCTGCCGCGTGCGGCTGTGCACGCCGTCGGCCCCGATCACTATCGAGCCGTGCTCGACGGTTCCATCCGTGCAGTGCACTGCTACCCCGTCGTCGGCGACATCGATGCACACGACACGCTTCCGCACGTGGATGCGTGCCTTGGCCGATTCAGGCAGGCTTTTGTACAGCGCCTCCACGTAATGCGGCCGATGCACGATCCGGATACCATGGCCGTGGCTTCACATGCCGCGCATTAGTTCTTATTTCAAGGATTCGGATTGTGCGAAGATGTGAAACTCACTTCGTCTCAATGAGCTGGCCTAAATTTTCCTCTTTCCAAACAGACGCATCGGAAGCAGACATGAAGACGCTCTTGTCAACGCGCGTCATGACCGGTGAAACGGCATCGAGAACATCCAGCTGATCGAGCAGGCGAAAGGTTGGCGGCATGAGCGTGAGCAGCGACCCGATCTCGGGCAGCAGGTCGTCGTGCTGCTCTAGTACCACGTAGTCCATACCCGTCTTGGCGAATATGTGCGCGGCTGTCAGGCCTAGCAGGCCACCGCCGACAATAATTGCCCGAAAGGGTCGCGTTTGGGAATTCTCCGCTTCCATTGCTTGCCCTTTGTGTGTGCTATTCTCGGTAAAATAAGGTGAATATAGTTGTGCTTGTTCCGGTAGAAAACCGTTCGAGTCCGTATGGGGACAAATTTACTACTTAGCCTCAGAATTTGAATTTCTTACACCCTTCAGCAATGGTCGAGACTTTTACAAAAAGAGCGTCATGGAATAATTCCAATACCTTGTAGGAGAGTCTGTCTTCGATCACCGCGGACGGTGATGGGTCTTGCGAACAACAGCAACGCAAACGGTGATATAACCCTCTAGATCACGGCAGATGATCCATCGCATCCTAATAGACGACTGTTCTCTATCAGCTACGTAAACCCGGAGATATCCCTGGTGGTGGATCATTTGTGTGGCCTCTAATTAAGACTCATATCCGCCCTAGTATTATTAGCGCCAACGACCTTGGAGAAGGAACTCAGCAAAACCATAGTCGTAACAAGGGTTGCAAGACTCGTCGTGTATTATGACAGGGTGTAAAAGGATGGCGTTTTATAATAGTATGACCTTAATTAACGGCTCTTATATAAGTAAACCTCTATTTTTACCAGAAGAATGCCATTGTATTATTAGTGATAGCAACAGAGAGGTGACACTTTTGCGAAGGAAGCGTTTTAATTCCCCTTATCCCGCCCTAAGCTTCTGAGCTTTTTTTTTCCCCGCATCGTCGGCTATATTCTCTCCCAGGAATACAATGACTGCCAAGATGACTACAGTAGAAGTATAGAGATTGGCCTGAGCGATCACTTGGTTTAGCATCCTGAAACCAAGCACACTATCTTCCTAATTATACATACATGTCAGATCCATATAAAACGCCAAGAACCCTACTTTTCACAATCTTTATACACCAAACCATGCTTCAAATTCAATTGTAGGTTCAGCTCGCAAACTACCAATAATGATGGCGTAGACCTTCCATGATGTGCGTAGCGTGTAATCAGTGCCTCACTTGCTTGATAAAGCAGCCCAAACCCTATGAAGCCCCGCCAAGGTCCTCTTCATCTAACGCCTGTCTTATGAAGTTTACCGTAGTGAAAAAGAACCCGAGCATAGTCTCGAAATAGCAGCGTCTCTTTAAACGAATCCAAAACGCAAAGCGCTGCAGTGCCTTGTGGCTCATCACAGAGCCCCCAGAGCCATAAGTTCCCGAAGTAAGTATACACCGCACACCTTGTTCATCCCGTCATTTCACTCTACTAATGTCATAAAACTTCTTGGCCTTCCTCTTCTTCCGGAAACCTGATTCCACCATCTACTCGTATCGCCTCGCGAACCCATTCATGCTCTATCACCTGGGCCATTGGCCAGCGACTTCGAGCGCGTCTTAGCAAACCTTCAGTAATTTCCATAGCCCCTCGGAGCTCATCTTTCTCAAACATGGCTGTATTTGCGTCGTGGTCGCCGTCTTCGCCCACATACTTCACCCAATTCCACTCAACGCGGGCAATACGATGGCTTGTTCTGCTTCGCATTCTTTGATAGTCACTGGCGCCAGGTGGGGGGTCAAATGGGAGTCGTGATTCGATAAGGGCATAAAGAAGCACACCCAAGGACCAAGCATCGGTTGCTCGACCATCATAGGGTTGCCCTAGAATTACTTCCGGTGCCGCATAGTCATCAGAACCACAACGGGTTTCTAGTTTCTCGTCATCGGCCACACGCCGCGAGAGCCCCAAGTCTGTCAAGGTGACCACAGGATATGGATATGTGGCCCAGTCCTGAGTGTGACTAACTAGCTCCGTTGGTGAAATGTTGACAAGAACATCTATGTGATGTTAGCTTCATAGAGCAATGCCTCAAAGAGATGCTTTTCTGGCTTCTCATGTAAATTTCGTGCTACGAATCACGTACTCTCAAGCTTAATATCTCGATGAACAATCCTGCGTTCGTGTAGGTATCCGACTGCGCCTACAATTTCCGAAAAGATTCTCCGCAGAATTGGAGCTTTTAGCGAGTCTCGGTAATTTGACGCAACATCGAAAAGGTCGCCTCCCGACGAATAGTTCAAGACTAACAGCGCTCTTGTTGGTTCAATATTCCAAGCCTTTAGGTGCACTAAGGACGGATAATCGATCGATTGCATAATATCGAGCTCTCGCTTCAGACTCATTTCGATCCTGTCTTCGGAAGCACCGCCTTTCGGGCCATGCTCACAGATTTTAATAGCAACAAGCGTTTTCCGGTCCAGCTGAGTGGCTTTTGAAGGCGTCGATTGGTCTTTGGCACCCGCTTGAGGCTTATCCCCGGTATTTTCATCTTCCTTATCGAGCTTACTTGTTGCGAGAACCACTCTACTAAACGTGCCTTCACCGAGGTCCTCAATTCCGCGCCATCTTCTTAATTTCTGGTCTCTTCTGCCACGCGCCTCGAAATACTCGTATGGTGATCTCTTTGAAGCCGAATTGTCGTTACTTAGTGATGATTCGCTCGGTGGAGGCGTCGGGGGGTTTGCAGCTAACAAGAGCCCTCTGGAATCAGATAGGCGTGGTTCCCTTCGTAGCCCTGCGGGGTCCTCTCGATTCCTCTCGTCCACTTTGCCGGTAGAAACAGTGTTCTGTCTCTTAGGAATACTTTTAGGATCCGGTATATATTCACTAATACTCCGATTCCGCGTATGCTCGTGCTTGCCGCTGCTATGTTCTGCTGCGTGTCCAACTTGGAGTCCTGCATAAACTTTCCTCTTCGTTTGATTCTCCAGAGCGGCAGCTACAGACTCGCCACTTTTTGTAATAAGGACGGAGTCAGGCATGACAGTTGGCACAGTCAGCTCCCTCGAAGGTGTGGGGGTAACAAGTCGTCTCCAAGGCCCCGGTGAATCACTAGATAATAAAGGTGAGGGAAGTGGTGTGACGTCTCCCATGGCAGATATTACGGGGCTGGGGTAGGCGGAGCTCGTGGCGGAGCTGATACTCCTAGTCAAATGCTGCTTCCAACTAGGAGTCCGTGAAACGGGCTGTAGATTAGAGTTTGATGTCTTTCGCTGTATTGTGGGGGTTTGTTGCGATGTAGAAAGACGGCCGTTACGACTTTTGAGACTGTCGGATCGTTGAGGCAACGCAGGTGATATATCCGTCGAGATGAATAGAGAAGTGCTGCTATTCCCAAGTGGTGGTGGAGGATATTCATTTAGCGGGCCGGAAGTATCCTCGGAAGGGGATATTGTATGCGCTTCGAAATGGATTTGACCATGAGCGGGCAAAGGCTTTATCATAATATCATCGTCGCGGGCGGGTGTCGACGATGCACCGTGACTAGGGTAAAGTGCGCAATTGGACTCTACGCTTTGACGATTCAACTCCTGCAAGGCGGCCAAGGTATGTGAGTCAGGCTGGTGTGAGGCTCGAGCGGGATAGGATTCTGGTCTGCCGTCGCCTGCTAGGAAAACATCTTCTGGAAGTTTACGGGGAGGATGTGCTGTCATATTGGGAGAACAGCAAGTCCTGCCCGGGGGGGAGGACGCGGGATCAGGCAAGGAGGTAAGTGGGACGACACAGGTAGGCAGACGATGAAGACCGGAGTCACGGGACAGTGACACTGGATTGGGGGTTTGACAACAATGGCGACTTTGGTGGTTTCGACTGCTGACAACGGGTTGTCTCGAGGAGCGGACAGTCTGGATTAGGTACTACTCGCAAGGACCAGGGAGCTAAGTGTAGAGAGAGGGAGTAGGATGCCGAGAGCAAGCAGCCAACCAAGGGCGAGGGATGGAAAGGCGTTCCTGTCCCCTGGAACAAATGAAATGGCAATTAATGTTAACGTTGAATTTCTGACCAAGCCACCTGCCTAATAATAACAATAATGGTATAATGGAATAATGAATACTAGAATAATAGTCAGGCGAGCAGACCCGACAACGGCCGGGCAAAGAAGCACCTGTCAGCCAAGTAGGTAGGTGGTAGACCACTTTGTAGGATTTCTTACGGACCTTTTGATGGTGGTGTGGTAGGTTGGCAGGGCGCGGTCGTGGTGGCAGTGAGCGGCAGTGCGGTGGCCTGGGGATGTCGAATGGCTGATAGCTCTCAGTGCAGTGCCCGGTGTAGTACTTACTATAGTGTGCTACGTGCCTATCCTGTACTGTGTTAGGTAACCTAGTGGGCCCCGCTAGGTGGTCCGAAATGAACACGATGGTTGGCTACCGAACTAGTGGCTCACTCCAATGGATACCTTAGGTACTACACATGTACATGTTCTGTACCATCAATGTTATGGAGCTCTTCCTTCGGCTGCAAGCTAACTTAGTATTTATTGTACCTATACCTATACCTACTCCGTACACTGACAATCAAAAATGAATGAATGAATGAATGAATGAATGAATGGATGAAAGAAAAGAAGAAGAAAAGACACCCACGAAAACAATAGTTATGGACAAGCCAGTTGCATATTGCGTATTGTGGAAATTAAGTTGATAGAATCATTCGGTTCAATGGTAATAGTGTAGTCCATGCGCTACAGTACAGACGGGCGGGTGAGTGACGATGCGATCGATTAAGTTAGTGTGACCGGTAGGTCCTGTGCCTTGTGTCAGTCGACAAGAAATGAACACGGGAATTGTGTTGTAACGTTGACCTCGTGTGAATGGAGCAGCCGGGGTGGATGTAAACAGGCAGCCTCCAACCGCCATATCGCTTGGTACATGGCAATAGTAGTGGTAGTACTGTGTAGTATACACTACACTCCGTATATCTTAAGTACTTGGCTAGCACGAAGGTGCATTGGAAACAAAAGACTCACCAAAGGAAAAACAAAAGAAACGACCAGGGTGTGATGTTGCCTTTGCGGCCAAGCCTATACATACTTGTAGTATGTCGCCCATACATGTATACTACCACTATCTACACTATCTATACACATAAGGCTATATATGTAGGTTACTCATCTATCTAGGTTACTCACCTAAGGTATTATGTATGTAGCTATCTATTTATCTACTTAATCTATATCTACCTACCCACAGGTATGTACGTGTATGTAGGTAAGGTAAGTACCTAGCTAAGTATGACTAAAAATCAATTCGGAACTTGCCTCGGAGGCTAACTGAGATAAAGAAAGGACAGGACATAAATCCACGGTTTCAAAAGCAACCAGTGATATACAATGTAGATATGAAATGCGGGCTGTCTACCAATAGTCGAATGCGATTGAATATTTATTATACCACCGGTTCATTATTTCAAGTTTGGAGGTTCGTTGCCCAAAGTACATATAGTTATATACAGTACGTAGGTACATATACAGTGTACAGTGTTGGTAGGTAAGGTTACATGTAGCCTGTGATAGGTAGCAACTTGGAGGAAATCGCAATCTTGTGATAGATCGGTTGATCAACTAGAATAGTGAGTGGTCTATACAGTAGTATACCTACTAAGGTTAGGTAGGCAGCGTGAACCAGGAATACTACAATACATATCCCGGGGCTACGATGAACCAAGGAAAAGGTGAAACAATGTAAAAGTACTCACTCGCGGTATTAGTTGTACAGAGAGCAGTAGGATAGCACCAACCCGTGGCCTGGACTGTAGATACTTACCCAGGACTTATCGGATGTGATACTAGTACGGTTGTACTTACAAGTACTTTAATTAATTATTAGAGCTACGATTAGGCTTTTAGGTACTTCTCGGGTTCCTAGGCGGCCTCTAGACGCAACCTTCCCCTCCGTCACTTTTTATCTTCGTCTTCACATGTGCATCATCAATAGGAATCGCTTTCTTAATTAAACATCATCCTTCCCCTGTAGGCCCCCCACTCGATACCCGTTATCAGCTCCAGTATTGCTCCAGATATCAATCTATATCGATATCTCTACTGCTACCCTGATTACCTTTAGCATTGCCGAGCTACATTTACATCATGTACTCCTTCTCTTTCTTCTTCGTCTTAGCCCAATCATGAACGAGTGCCCGCTACAGAACTCTGATAAATACCTAGGTACACAGCATCAGTCATCACCCATATATCAGCACAGTTGCTGATATAATCATCTCCGTCGCGGCATGAAAGCTTCGAGCCACTGGATCTAGTTCTGAGCACACGGTCTGGATTGCTCCAAGTCAATTGGATAAGAGCCCATCAAGCTCGATACCCACGTCTTCGCCCCTCTTTCCCCGCTCATACGTTAAGAGGTACCGTAAACCACCAACCATGGTCATGGTCAGGTCGCGGTATGTACCGTACCGTCGATATCTTATGGCCAGTGCCGGCCGCCGCTATTCCTGCCGCAAACCGTCTGGTGGACTTAAGTAAAATGTCTTGGAAGCCTAGAGGATACCTCGATGAATGTCGCCTCACTTTAATCCTGGGGAGTCAATGAGGCCGACGCTGAGAACCAACCCTTCCACTAGGCCCATAATATCGTAGGCTAAATCTCATCGTTCCTATAGCTCAACTATGCTTAGGCACGTAATACAGTGTTGCGCTCCCGTATTATCGGCGTAGCATTTGCTACACGATTAGGTTGATCGAAATTACAAAATCTATAGCTCATTTACCAAATTTCCAACAATTTCTTACCCGGTAGGAGGTCGAAGTCACACAATCGTTAGCGACCGATGTCTGCAAAGCAACTAGGAAGAGCACAGCTTATATTATGATAACCTAGTAACGCCGTCTTCGTTTCTAACTCTCTATATGCGGCTTCTTAGAACGAACACGGCATTCGGTTTTAGGTAAGCGCAGGAGTGAGTTATGATATTACCGCGTTTTCCCCTATGGTATTATGGAAATATCGCCAAAGTCAAGATTGTCGGCACACTTCTAATTCTATCATCATTAGTAGCCTAAATATGAGAGGGAAATGAAGCCAGTCCGATTTGGCGATGATAAAGTTGTGGGAACCATGATTTTCTTGGTGCTATATCCCAAGTCCTAGTATTGCATAGGTTTCCGTCTTAACCCTCGAAAATAAGGACTTCGGAAACGAGGGCGTTGTTCTATCCGGGCCAATCTTAATCCCCGAAAGTTCAACTACCCCATCGGCAAAACTACATATTTTCTTCAACTCAGCTTGGCTTCTCATTAATAGCCTCGCTAGGGTCCCTAAGTCCTCTCCGAGGATATCTGGCCCGGCCACTAACGGGCCCGTCGACCCGGAGGGGTTTACGTCGCCGATGAAAATGAGCAGAGTTGAATAAGTGATATTGACAAAGTACCTAGTTAGCTCCACGGGTGGCCTCTCTACATCGTATGCTCCCGTGCCAGTACCCCGGATCAGCATTAAGTGCCGGATTCTCAAACGTGCGGGGAAGGGCGGAATGCTAGCTCCTTCGTCCCACATCTACACCTCGGCCTCCCAGGGCCTGGGGACAGCATTGCCTGTATTCCGAGTAACGAAGACGGTCCTTAAAGTAAGCTGTATGTCCCGTAACCGTTGTCTATAACAAGGTGCATATGTTGCCGAACGTGGATTTCCTACCCAGTGTTTCCAAATTAATTATTTCCAGACGTCAGTCCCATTTTGTGAATAAACGTTCAAGGTGCTAAGTCAGCCCTCGGTACCCATTCATCCCGGATACAAGGATCGTAATATGTCTGTATATTCTTCCGAAGACTCTGTGCCCTTTGGCCTCAAGGATGAGCCATTAGATGGCCATCGTCCGATGAAAGTGCGTGTAGTTGGGGCGGGGTTTTCGGGAATCTATCTCGGTATTCGAATATCACAACGGCTCCGAAATATTGACTTGCAGATATACGAGAAAAATGAAGGTGCTGGGGGCACGTGGTGGGTGAATAGATATCCAGGTACGCTTTCGTCTGCCTCGGTTTTGATCTAAAAAACCCCCTCCTAGTCGATTTGTGTGTAATGGACGTTGGGCTTATATCCTTACTAGGCGTTGCTTGTGATGTCCCAGCGCACTCATACCAGTACACGTTTAACCCCAATCCAAACTGGTCTTCGTTCTACGCGCCAGGGAGCGAAATATGTGCCTACTTACAAAGCACAGCCGAGAAATTCGGTGTTATGAGATTTATAAAACTCTCGCATGAGATTATATCCTGTACATGGGATAACGAGGTCAAAAGATGGTAAGTTCTCAAGAGTGATATCTAGGAAAGAGATACGAACTAGAAAGGGAAGGGTTGAGATTGACTCGATAGCAGGGTTCTAGCCGTGCGAAGAGCCGATACAGGAGAGATATTCCAAGACGATGCCGACGTATTGATTGGGGCCCGAGGCAGCCTAAGCAACCCATCCTGGCCTGATATTCCCGGCTTGAAAGACTTCACCGGGGAGATTATGCACTCAGCGGTCTGGAACAACGAGTATGAGTTTACCCCTCATACTAGTTCGTTCCGAATAGTAAGTTGACGAATTTGATAGTTATAATTTCGAAGACAAGCGAATCGGGATTATAGGCAACGGATCGAGCGCTATACAGATCGTGCCCAGCCTGCAGAGGATAGAGGGAACTCGGCTTTCCTGTTTCGTCAGAAGCAAGACTTGGATTCTGAACCCTTTTGGCGACGGTGAGCCGAACCTCTGGCTATCATTATGACTATCCAGGTTCTCTTACTAACAAACTTTGAAGCCGTCATGACAAAGCTAGGGTTGGACCCTAAGAAGTTGGACTGTGAGTCTCGTCAAATATTTCAGATGTGTATTCTTCCTAACACCCTTATTAGTCTCGCTTGAACAACGGCAGGAATTCTCCCAAGATGCCGATAAGTTCTTCAACTTCCGGAAAGAAATCGAGGTCGACGGGAACACGGCCCACGAGGTTACTATCCGAGACTCTGATATGCAACGCGGTGGCATGAAATTGTTCCGCGAGGCGATGCAGCAGCGCCTTGCGCTGAAATCGGAGATTGCTGAATTCCTCATTCCGTCTTTTGGAATCGGTTGCCGACGAGCGACCCCTGGCCCGGGATACCTCGAAGCGCTGACTGCAAGTAACGTAGATTTTATCACAGATGAAATCGCAGCTGTGTCGTCGAATGGCGTGAAACTCGTGTCAGGGCGTGAAGTACCCCTAGACGTCCTCGTCTGCGCAACGGGGTTCCAGACCTCGAAGGCACCGCCTTTCACAATCACCGGCCAGGGAGGTCTTGCGCTTGCTGAGCGCTTCACGCCGTTCCCTGAAGCATATTTATCGCTGGCAGTGGACTCCTTCCCAAATTTCTTCATGATGCTAGGTCCCAACTCAGCGATCGGATCCGGATCGCTGACGAAGATTCTCGAAGCCGAGGGTGATTACATCGTGAAGTGTATCCGCAAGCTGCAGAAGGAGGACTACATGACCATGACCGTCAAACCGACCAGAGTGCGCGATTGGCGCGAATACTGCCACGCGTACTTCAAAAATACAGTGTATACCGATAAGTGCAACAGTTGGTATAAGAGTGACGGCGGTAAGGGAGACAGGATCATTGGGCTTTGGCCTGGCAGCACTCTACATGCGATTGAGGCGCTACGCGCTCCTCGTTGGGAGGACTTCGATTGGGAGAGTCGTGATGGACCTCGAGCCAACATGCTACGATGGCTCGGCAATGGGTGGAGCGTCACACATACCAAGGCGGGCGAGGGGCAGGGTAACGGGCAGGAATACGAGGGCGATCCCGCGTGGTACATTGAGCCTAGATTTCTAGACGTGCCTTTAAAACAGCAGCCGGAGGAAGACGAGGAGTTCAAGATGCGGCCGTTTTCGCATTGAGGGCCGTAGTTCGCTTGGGGCTATGGCGGAGTTGATTTTGCCTAGCTCATCAGCGGCGATCGGGAATTCTGCCGCATGACGGCACCGTTGATAACACATAACAATTAGTGTACAGCATTAGCATTGTTCAGAAATCCTGTTGCCTACGCCCTTAGTCCTAAGCTTACTTTTAGTTTTAAGGGGAACGGGGGATTAACGACGCGTGTAAGTAATCTAACATTAATTGGTATGTATTGATTAGCATCACAAATGGGGCGGTTAGCACCTACATACCCACGTGTTCCTGTCCACGTTGCGTACCCTTCACCCAGATAATGTATGTACTACGTAGATGCTTTAAGATGGTATAGAAAAAAAGTAGTTTGAAGCTAGCTACAAGCCTACAAAAGTATCACATTCTTTCACATGACCAATCGGAAATATTGCGGACGGAATTATTCTATTTATTATACAAGTACGATAGATAATGTTACATAAGGATGATGAGGCGCAGCTGAAGCATTTCCCGTGGTGGGTATGATGCCAAGAGAGGGGGCTGTTTTAGTGTATACTGGGGAGAAATTTGGGTCTAGAACGGACCTGAGACAGATCTCCAACTGTCCTATGATTTTCCTTGACCGCTTCGGTCGATTTAACGATAGGCTGATTGGTTCTCTTGCTAATTGACGGCTATGCGCAGAATACACATACCTACATATCGGAATTGTGTGATACAAGACAAGTCGAAAGCGCTCCGATTCGATGGAGTGATCAGTCACTTTATTTATTTCACACGTTCAGCCCCCGCGTATAGATCAGGCTGTCGGTGAGATCGTACACGAGCCCGCCCCTGTCGATATCAGCTGCACTAGCATGATGATCTAGCCCCTGATCGACTTGGGATCAGCCGTGTACCAGTTTTGTCTAGCATCTAATGACACCAAAATGGGTAGACTAGGTAATAAAAAGGGACGAGGTTTCTCGACTAATT
Organism: Xylaria digitata; assembly: GCA_022495195.1. NCBI lineage: Eukaryota > Fungi > Ascomycota > Sordariomycetes > Xylariales > Xylariaceae > Xylaria > Xylaria digitata. The sequence continues at coordinate 181,076 of MU376960.1, read as the reverse complement.
TTCGTCTCAGCTCTTTTCTCGCAAGACCTAAACGACAACCTTTTTCCGTTTCCTAGTGTTTGTCTGACTTCTAAATCTAGTCGTCCTATCCTGCGCATCTGCCGACCCGAATAGAGAAAAGCTGATCCCAAAATCAATATTCGCCATGAGGGCTTTCTTTCATCTCCCGGTCTCCTTGGCGAGTCTGGTCCTCGCGCAAGCCGCCTCGCCTGCCATCTACATCCTCATGCCGAGTAACCCCGCCCTGACAGTGATGTCTTCGGCACTCAACACCCTTGGGTACAGTTACGCCGAGTCAACAGGTACCGGCGGTGTAGATCTCGGCCTGGATCCTAGCACATACACCATTCTAGCGCCAGGGACCGAGTACAGGAACATATCGCAACGTAACCCTGGGGCAAGGTTCATCCTACCAACTTTTACGAAAGATTCTTATTCTTGGCTAGGCGTGTTTTCTCAGGAAGAGCGAGTGAGTCAGGACTTGCGATCTGATGACACGGACTCGATCCGCTCTTTCTTCGCCGATATGGAGGAGGCCGGGAGTGGTACTTCACAGCTTCTCGAACTTGATATATTCTCTTATGATTCACACACACAGGCCCAGACCTGGGTCACATTATGTGATTTCCTGGGACTAGGATATAGTGTGGTGGAGAGGCTGAAGTTGTGGCGTTTCCCATAATGAATCGATTGGTGCTGGCTTTTCAAAGTTAGGCCTTTAAAGTTAGGCCTTTAAAGTTCCGCGGCTACGTCAGCATCGCTGTGCGATGTTGAAGAGAATTGACGCCATGGATATGATGCTGGGGTAGCATCATATTACCATCACTCCCAACGAGATGGCGATGTTATAGACGCGAGTACATTGCTGGCGGTGGAGCTCGACGTCAATAATTCAACAGGTCTAGATCAGCGCCAAGATGGATAGGATGATTGTTTCAACTGCACATTGTTGCTCTAACTCCTCCCGATTCGACGAAGAGCTTCCCCAGAGGCAAATAGCTACGCCCACCGAAGATAGCTCAACCCGGACTTAGCATTGATAAGGCGATTTGAGCCGTGGGTATTCAAGAAGCTGTGCCGAAAGCTGTGACGACTCTCTTTTCGGTAGCCTTAAGGAGATCGACCTCTTTGAGTCCTGATCGGGGTATACAACCATCGCCGACTAGCCAGAGCGCGAAGACTATCGAGCCGGACCGTCGCGAATCGAAACAAATTCGAGATAAATCATTACCTACGCATACATTCCAATAGAGAATTAGGTTTATAGACTTTCCTATGATAGCATGATTCTCACGCATAGAATCGTATACCTACCTCGCAAGGTATTCAAGCACATAGATATTTCCTTTATTAAAATAGAGAGAATGCGCAAGCATAGAATACCATGAGCTCTTAGCGTTGCTCATTAATCAATAGAAATATCAGCTTCAGGTCCGGATTCCAATCGTAGTACTATCACTGTGAATCTCTACTATCATAAGAATTTACGACAGCGCTAGACAAGGGCACCTTAGATTCTTAAGAATCGGAGGTAGGAAATGGGCTAAGTAAATTCTAATCAGGAGGCATCAGTAAGTAGTCATGACCACAGTAGTAATAGCTAGTTAGTATAGTATAGTAGATGACACAGGGAGTCAAAACCCAATACAAATGGTTACTGCCTTTTTATATTTTTCAGAACTTACGTGCCTATTTGCCGTAATATTTGTGTATGTGGTAGAAACGGCCCTCCTGTTATTCACAACGGCAGATCCGCCAGGTGCCTAGTTAATAGCATGCTGTTTCTTCTTCTTTAATATTGTTCATTGTTTGAGTTGTTCTTGCCTTTAAGTCATGCACCTAGTTGAACATTCCCCAGTGACGGAGAGCTCACGGTCGGTTCCATGTGCGTAAGGATACTACTTACCAAGGTCATCATCAATTTCTTTTGTCTTGTGCGTCCGAGTGATATGAGTCTTGATATTGCGGTCTTGGATAACACCCCCCCAAAACCATAATACAGAAGTGCTTTTATATATCTTGGAGGTTTATGTTGACCGAGAGGAATGAATCATCTCTAGACCCGCCATCATTGAGACGTTCAGTCGCGTTACTTAGGGTTGCAAATTCTACCCACTGTCGCTGTTCAACAATGCACCGAGTAAATAGGAACTGTTTATAGATTCCACCTCTTAGCTTTAGAGAGAAAAACACAGTAACAACCCAATTATATCCCTACCATCATCATACCCAGGCCTCACACCACTTATGGCATCATCACAGTTCTCCGGATCCACCCCGGTCACTCTAGCAGATATGCAGGCAGACACGCGTACAAAGAGAGCGTTGGAAAAGGTAGCCGGGATTTACTCGCGGCTCTGTCAAGAGGAAGGCGATTTGTCCGCCCTGATTCAGTTCAAGAATTGGGGCTGGGACGACGGAGACAACGAAGACAAGAAAGCTATCCTGCAATCCCTTCTCGAAGATTATCAGAAATTTCTCAATAAAAACGCCTCCTCTAATCCACAGGCAAGCTCCGAGCCTACTGAGCCACCCGATGCTCTCGGGAACCGCTTCGATGCATTGATTGCCGGCTTCGATGGCCTAATCCGTAAGCCAATCTCCCCCCTTTCGTGCTAGCAACCCCCCGAGAAGCCGGCCATACACACAGAACCCTCCGCAAGCCCGAAATACTCCTGTATCGCGCCCGCGATACTAGAAACTGCTAACCCTGAAATCTTGCAGTCGGGTCGGGTTTGGGGAGCCAAGTGAATACCGGGACGGCACGGCTCCATATTCAGAAACTTCGACAAGCGTGCGAGCAAGAGCTAGCACCCCTAGCCGTGCCTGGACGTGTTACCTCGAATAGCGAGATTCGGAACACGGCCGATGGCCCCTCTTATTCATCATTCACCGAATACCACCAGCCTATCGAACATACACCTATGGCTTGCATCGTGGATGCTGGAGTAGAATGCAGTGTGTGCGCGGACTTGCGACAGCTCTTCGCTTTCCCTCTCCCCGTACCGGTCAAAGTCGGTGAGACAGAAGACGACGAAGGCGATGATAAAACGGAGAATAAAAAGCAAGAATCGAATATAGATAACAATGAGAAGAGAAAAAAGAAGTCCAAAAAAAGAAAGCCCCGCGTCAAGCGCAGGCGGTAGGGTATGACTTGATGAAGAAACACGGTCGGAGGGCGGAACACGTTAATAGGGTTTTCTCAAACTCTATCTAGTCTTTCTAGGAATACATGGAAGGGTAGACGATGGGAACAAATTAAAAATCAGCGTTTCTAAGCATCATTGCCCTATGCCCTGAACGCCGGTAGAGACTTCATTAAATAAATCGTGATATTCTATCATAATATTCGAGGCCGAAGGGTCCCACGTCTCATTGCTCGCGTCGGAGCCTATGCGAATAATAGTCACCTTCGAGCCAGTATCCGGGTCCTTTCCCAACGGAGCGTCTTGATCTGCCCAGGTGATAGTGCCCAGCCTACGAAGGGCGTTAAGCCTCTCCGCTCGTATCCCCTCAGCTTGGAGTGGCTCTTGCCTGTGCAGATAGAACGTCTCAAGCTGAAAAAGAGCTTCACAGACACAATCCCGAGATCCGGTTAACTTGGCCGCCTGGACAGAATCCTTGTATGATTTTTCGGCAGCGGCGATGTCCCCCTTCATCCATCGAATGTATCCAAGCCAAACACACCGAAATGAGTTATCCCGTGGGGAGAGAGTCGCAGCGTCTACTTGGGACAAGGCGTCATCTGCCTTATCTAGCTGGCCGTCCGCAAGATTTGATTTGCAGGTTGCTAATGCATATTCAAATTTTAGCATTGCCAAGACAGAAGGGTCGATGTTTTGTTCGTCAAGTTTAGATAGGCGGGAATTGAGATTCTCGGCCTGGGTCTTGGGGTCGTTTCGTCTCTCGACTGCATCGAAGTACAGTAGGTATACTTCCGTCGACAGTGAATGGCTATTGCCAAGATGCTCTTCGAGTTCAGCTACGCACTGCGTAAGTGCAACCACGATGGCCCTGTTTCTTTCAGCAGCTGGTACGTCAAGGAGAGTTTGCCAGAAGTTGGAGAGAGAATGGCCTCGGCCGTATAGAGCTCTGGCGAGATCGGAACAGAATTGTAATAAAATGCCTTGTATCTCTTTCCGGCCAATAAGTTCTAAGCGAGCAGCAATACACAGTATTCTAGGTATCATCTCTGGTGGGGGATTTTTGAAGACCCTAATGAGTAGGCTAAAGGGAGCGTCAAGTGCATGTCGTATGGCGACTGGCTCAACCTGACGACCCACGGATAGCGCCGCCGTCATGCACCTGTCTAGAAGAGACTTTAATAGCTCTGCAGGGCCTCGATGTCCTCTAGAGCTCCAGCAGTGACTCCTAGACCAAACCCATGTACCTGATTCAAAGCCGTGGGACATGTAGGTTCGAAGAAATTGTACCAAGTCCTCGTGAAGTTCACTGGTAGATTTAGACATGACTGCCGCCGCCTGGTCTCGGGCAGGTTTGCGTTGTTCTGGTAAGTCTGTGGGCGATTCCAAGGGGGCCGGAGTACGACAGCTGACGTCCCGGACTGCATCTGAGTGGGGCTCTTCTCCGGACTCCAGCTTTGCATAGAGTGATGGATTTCGGGATATATATATCTGAAGACTGTCAATCTCCACTTTCCGATCTCTTACGAAAAAAACGGAACCCTTATTGTGCTCTGTTTCACGTTGTCTCTTTAGGCGAAGGATCTGTAAGACTTCGTCGAAACGTAGGTTCTTGAAGGCGTTCCAAGAGGCCAGCTGTCTCTTATACATGGAGATGCTTGGACGAGTTAGCAAGGTTCTCTAGCGCCAGCCGGCTTGAGGTCTACTATACGTTGCGATGAAATCATGTTTCTCTTCCATATATTGCCTGACCTCTTCTAGCGTCTTATTCTCTTCGACGTAGAGCCGCACAATGACATCCTGGAATTTAGGCCAATCCTCCGGAGCCGCATATCGTTTGGAAGACGATGATTCTCTAGGTTCGGTTTGCATGACAATGGTGGCAGGTAAGAATTAACTGATACGGTACCACGAATAAGAGAAGCATTTTGCGACCGGTTTAGATGATTTAAAAGTCGGGGCGGCTGCGTGTTTGCCATCTTGTAAGCTAGCCACGAAGCAGAAGGCTATCTACTTCAGGTTATAGAGATGAAGCACCTCGATACAAAGCAACAAAAAGCGGAGGCGACGACGCCCCAGGATATGTCGACATCGTCGGTGATTGGCCTGAGGGGCAGGGGTTTGCCCAATAAGGGAATAAGTCAGCTGCACTGACCCTTTTAGCGTGAACACGCGGGCTGAAAACCACGTTGGTAGGGTTGGAAGCAGCTGAAAACAGCAGCAGGCATGCAGAAGACTATTGTGTCGATTGGCTACTGCCGAGGGGCGACCGGGAAATACAAGGTAATGATGCTTATTCCAGTGTAGTGTAGGCGATGCAGTTCCGAGTACAGATCAGTGCGCAGGTGTACATGTTAGTTTCTTAGCAGGATCCTTAGAAACCTTGGGTGTTTGAGTAGTGTAAGAGATACGAGTGAAGCACCTTCGCCGCCAAAGTGCTTATGGAGATGGCCTGATGATTGACACGGGTGGGCTGTCATCCCGCCATCCTGTCATTCTGGAAGCCACCAACGAAGAACAGCCAGAAACAGGGAAGACGAGGACATCTGGCAGGAATCTGGCAGTAGCACCCGTGATCGATCCTATCTATAACTGGGTTGCATGGTTCGCAGGTTATGACCTCGCACCTGGCTCTCGTTCCCGTGCCGTGTCGTCTACCCTGCGCCCTGTGCCCTGATCTGTAGACTAGCTAGTGGGCAGCGGCTTAGCGTGTGATCGGTAACTAGCATATAAATAGCGTAGATCTGTCAATATAGTCATGGCCTCGGGTTCCGTCACAATACATTATTATTGCTTCTAAAAGCGGGGGGGCGTGACACATTCGAGCTGTAGCGTACGCTATTCTCGAGCGGCGACTGTTGTACGCAATGAATGAATGGCGACTTAGTAAAATTTTCTCAAATTTTTTCTCTTTCGTTGCCGCCAGCTCACTCAGCCTTTCAGAAAGAGTTGGATAGAGTGATCAGAGTGATCGGAGTGGATGAGAAACGAAGATGAAGTGGAACTCATCCAAGGATGTGCTATGTACGACGGCAAAGATGGCGGAGCCGAACATATACGCTACTCTAAATGTGAGGTAAGTCAGTAGTCTACCTGTTGTCGGTTAGATTAGAGGCTTGTGTGGCTTTTCTGTGGCTTCGGCGCCTCGTACTCAGATAAATTGAGAAGTGCCAACGGGGCATGTACCCCTCCACCTCTAACAGTACCCTAATAATACCCTAACAGCACGTGTATCATTGGTGGTTGTACGCTATGCCACGGGCGACAGGGTACATGTAGGCACCTAAGATCTCTGCTCCCCTCCCTTAAACTAACAAATATTTGGTTGTATCCCCACACCGGTAAGACGGGCTAGGACGGGCTTGGATAGACTAAGATAGGCTAGGTACCTACACTGCTAGATTACGCAAGTAGGTATTTGTAGGCCTGTAGATAGGCGTAAAGCAATTAACGCGTTGAGTCGTCTACGACGCGTCTTTTCTCAAGCAAACCGCGTCAACGCTCTTTGAACCTGGTGCAACTTGTTCATCTATCGTCCTCAACACATAACACATAACGCATAATACACCGTATGCCTACGACTTACTTTGAATGCCAATAAAGCAGTGCTGAATTTAATTCCGTCCCAATATCAACATGCTCCGGCAGGATTTCAATCGCTCCGACCCGAAGCGGCGGGTTCTTGCCGACCACCGCAAGAAACAGTTTGCCGCCCCGACTTATCATGAGACAGAATATCATCATCGTCTAAACTTTTACGCCACGCCCCCGACTGCAGATATCACGCTCGAGCAGTTTGAACAGTGGGCAATCGATAGGTTAAGGAGTAGGCTTGCCATTACAGCTCTAGACAGTGTCATATTCTTTTACTGACCTACCTATATTTCAGTCCTCGCCGAGCTTGAGGCGTGCTCCTTCCGCAACAAGTCCCTGGCCGAGACGGCCTCGCATATGAAGTCTCTACTCGAAAAGTATCTCTTTCTTCAGCCGAACCCCTCGGTCTCATCGAATAGCTTTCTTCAGCAGAACCCCACGGTCTCATCGAAGCTATTTGACGAGCGCCAGAAAGACCACTGTAGTCATTTTATTCTTCGATTAGCCTTTGCGTCGACAGAAGACTTGCGTAGGAGGTTTAGCCGCGTGGAGACAATGCTGTTCCGCCTACGGCTTAACGACGCGAGCCAAAGCGAGAAGGATGAGTTCATACAATCTATCAACCTGGACTTTGAAGAGGTGACGGAAGACGAGCGAAACAAGTATCGAAATGAGCTAGCAGCTCTTACAACCTCCAAAAAGGGCGTCGAGGAGGAGACAGCCTGGATCAAAGTAGACTGGGAAAGAGTACCAGACCTTGTCGAGTCAAGGCGGGTGTTCATGAAAGCCGGTAAAGCTTATGTACCTTCCAAGGAACAATCAAGCATGGTGATAGCCGAGTTCACAAAGCGACTAGATCGCGCATTAGACGTATGTCTATACCCCCTATTTGCGGAGAGTGAGCCTATCAATTGACTAGGGCCTAGTTAACAGCCCGCGCCTTACCACGGCTGGACGAAGACGACCGACTTACGCCGATACTGAACCATCTATCCAAAAACTTCATCACGCCTGACGCTTCCTACACAAATTCGTCGTCATCAGTGCCCGGCGCCGACATCTCGGCCCGGAATATCGATGCCCTTTCGGCACAGTTCCCTCTGTGCATGCAGAATTTACACAGAACTCTGAGGCGAGACGCACATCTCAAGCATTTTGGCCGTTTGCAGTATTCATTGTTCTTGAAGGGGATCGGTCTGAATTTAGAAGAAAGCTTGATCTTCTGGAGAAGCTCCTTTCACAAGATTACAGATGACACTTTCAATAAGGAATACAGATACAACGTACGGCATGTGTACGGCGACGTCGGCGGCGACTCGAATCGACGCGGAGGTGGTTACTCGCCTTTCTCTTGTCAAAAGATTTTGACAGAGCACCCGCCTGGTCCTGGTGAGGCACACGGATGTCCGTACCGCCATTTCAGTCTCGAGAACCTCACTACGCTGCTTCAAGGCGTAGGCATTACGGATCGATCTGTCCTAGCCGGTGTCAAAGAAGACAAGGAAAGCCAAAAATTCCATATGGCTTGTAATCGGTACGATTAGATTCTCTTCTCCATTGCTCTATTTACGCTAATGTGTGGAATTCAGTGTCTTCGAGCATGTTCATAAGAATGAGATTAAGAGAGCCAAGGACGAAAGTATTATGACCAGTGCGCAGCTCGAAACCATCGTTCATCCCAATGAGTACTTCAAGCGCAGTTACTTATTGAAAAACTTGGGCAAGACAAACAGTGAAGACATAAAGATGGAAGATTCCTAGAGACCTCCATTTTGGCACACTAGCTATGGGAGACGTATATGTTAGGACTATACGCGAGAGAGCCACGGGTGCTGAACAACCAGTAATAATCGATTGTCAAGATGACTAGGCCGAAGGAACGAGGTCCTGTAGTCCCAATATGGGGTTTAGGTGTTTGGACGGTAAATACGAACGGGCTAAAAGGGCTCATGTAACAATGAAGAAATGAACTTATCAACACGACGTCGCCGTGTCGTCCTCTTCGGCATCGGTACCAGCAGCGCCGTCGCGGTCCAGGAGAGCGAGTCGGATTGTCCATTTTGCCACTTACCCGGCAGTCGCGGATGCGGGGTTTACGTACATTCCCTGTGAGGCCAGTTATGACATGTCACGGACGGATTCTCTGGGTACATACTGGAGTTTCGGCAATGGTACTACGTTCGAGTCTGCTAGTATAGTACCGAACTCTCCGGTGTCTAATCCGAGGCGACTGTCATCTCGCTTACGCTACGGAGAAGTCCGTGAGCCTATCTAATGGGTGTAGTTACTGAGTAAGGAAATTCTCGTCAACTTCTCAAGGTAGAACAGTTTTAGTCATCAAGGACCGAGACCCAGATTATTGTCAAAGATCCTCATCCGAGAATCCGGGCGTGTAAGCATCTCTGCCAGGAGCGCTAGGGAGAGCTCGGATGAAAGATGCACAAACGCAGAGTATTGCCCGTGTCTTGATATGTCCCCGACATCAGTTATACTCAATACGCTCATTAAATGTTGTGTTTAGTCTAGAGTCACGACTAAGTGTTTGTGTATCTCCGGCTTTGAGTAACAGGTTGCGAGGCGGATAAGCCAAAAAATTTATGCCTTGGTTCCAGTATTACGCGATTATGTTGGATTTAGCATGATATGGGTAGGTACAGACAGACAACTGACTCATCACTTTTATAAAACAAGCCGGGGGTCATTTCTCTTGGTAGCATTGCTCGCTTTCGTACATGGCCCGATAGAACCAAACCATCGGGTCTTCCGGTGGTTTTCTCGGGGGGGGGGGGGGGGTTTTGCTTTGTTTTGAGTGAATTTCGCTGGGTCCGTAGGCTAAAATCGCACCTATCGGCTTGTATTGTTGGGAACAAATCACACAAGGTGTCATCACGTACATAAAACTTGAATTTAGCCAGTAATCATATATGTGTACTATATGTGTATATGTGTGTACATTTTAGTACGTAGTACGTGTGTAGATTCTTCCGGGCACGCCGCTTGTTTCGATCCCTCTTCGTCTAAGAGTCGCGATATTTTCCTTCTCCTCGGTTCGGAACACGGATTCCCCGGATCTTGTCGCAAAACTCTGTGCTTACCTAGGTATGAACCCGAAAGGTCTTCGGTGACCTCGCTACTACACTAATCATGCTCTTGTGTGGGAATGCGAACGGCGAAGTATCTGCGAATGCGCCATTAAGCGCTTTAGCTCGGTAGGTATGGATGGCACTGAGTAAGTGAATAAGGGACAGGGATAAAATCTTTTTTTATTTTATTAATTTTTTTTCTATTCAATAAAATTAACATGAATATTATTATTTTATGTATTTTTCTTTTTTAGTGTACCCCCTCCCCTACGTATGCCGTGTGAGCAGGATCGTGCCTGATCACCGAGACAGGCCTTGGCGTCGACTGGGCGTTAGTGTGGAGGGATTCGGCAGCCGGATGACTCTGTGCCCGGGTGACGTCTGGCTAACCATGTACTTGGGTATGTGATGTGCAATTAATACGACGCGCGGCGCGAGGGCCTCATCCCAGCCCACCTATGCACATAATTAAATTACCTGAAGTGTGAAGGTCGCCGATAAAGCCCAACTGTCTAGATCTTGTTGCTGTTTCATGAAGTCAGATCATGTGACAGCATAAACATTGTATTACTTGCCGCGGCCTTACCAGGCTACATACATGTGTGTTAATCTGGAGGCGGGCGGAACCTATAGCCTGTGACAATCGGTGCTGTGTAGTTGGGATCGGGAGTTTAAAGGGATCGGGCTCGATGACGGCTTGGATAGTGATATCATCGGGAGCATGCCGTACAACAACTGCTTACCCAGTCCCATAGCAAGACGACTTATAGCCCGTTGGAAGCCGTTGTCGTCAGAGCCAATCTAATCATCCCCAGAGAGGTATAGTCTCGATCGACGGAGAGCTCCCCGATTCAACGATAATTGACGAGCGAATGAAAAAATGAGGGTAGGGTTGTGAATAGCCTCACTTCTATCTTCTTCTTTTGGTTGGGTCTCGGACCTGCCTAATATCATCCATCCTATTGCCGTCCAGCCTCGACAATTTGACCGTTATCTCATCCTCCGTCATAAGTCGCTATCCTGTGACGCGCGTGTTAAAACACCCACCCGAGACCGGCTTAGCTGAACCAACCATGTTGCACAATTCGCGGGGAAAGCGCTTACGGAGAAAACCGCGATACGGTGTCTAGACAGAAAGGCTACTGTCGCTAAGCGAAGCGGCTGCACACATAAACTAGGTTAGATACCTAGCCTATATCACCTGTATCAGATTCATACAAAGCTGGACTGGCTAAACGGTTCGTGCAGAACACTTTTGTTGTTCGCAAATTGAACAGATTGTTGAAATGCTACCTATGTCGACCAATGTGACTTTGAGCTTAATTTGCCTCTTCCCCTTCACCTCACATATTCAACGTCGTGTAGGTATCTGGATTTGAGCCAGCTACCGCGTGCCGTTCCTCTGCCGTTATACTAATAATAAAACCCGCTAGTAGCGTAGCTGCTATGAGCGATATACATAGTAGAGGGGGTAACGGGGGTGGTGACGCGATGAGCAAAATACCGTAGACACAGCAGTATAAACAAGCCAGCCCATGCCATGCATGCGCACACAGAGTGTTGGATGCAGCGCGGCGGAAAGCACCCTATACACCCACAGTCCCAATGTAGGCGCACGATGATGTCGTCGTGCAGCGTTGCTGGTGGGCAACCCTGGTCCAATACTTACTTGCCTTACCTACCGTGCTGCACACTCCAGTAGATCTTTTCGGACCCTGATCGCCCGATAGGGTCGCTGGTTAACGCATTGGGGGCCGAGGTAGGTAATGTAGCACGCAGCGTTATGATATAGTGTTAAACGGATGATTGTTGCAAGATTAAGCCAAGATAGCGATTAAAGTCACATCCCGTATGTCAAACTATAGTCGTTTCCTACCTATGAAGAAAAGGAGAGGCAGCGCGGAAAGGGGAAGAAAAAATCTTCCTCGTATTCATCCGCTAGTGTGAAATGAAGCTATTTTGAGAAAGAGAAACAATTCCAATTGTTGGTACCTCAAGCTAGCTTTACTAACACACGGTAGACCCGGGAGCTACTATATGCACTGTTACTAACTCTCTTACTTGAGACAGTAAAGTAGTACTAAGGTTCCTTACTACCTTGCAAACTTATGTAATTCGGAGATTCTCAGTGTTAGCTATTTTGTATGATATTTGTTTTAACTATGTATTTCATCTTATACATGTGCCCCTCGAGATAGATACCCCCCTTTGAAACAAACAGACGACGTGGTCGACATTAGCCAAGCTGCCATCTGCATGTGATGCATCTCCGTCGTTGCCACGTCTCAGCCCCCTTTCAAAATAGCAACCATTTGCGCGACGCGGGACAGGGCCAAAAAAAATAACACTGTAGCTATGTGAATCAAGGAAGCTTGATAACGAAACGTTGCAGAGCAAGCCACCCGACGACGCAGCAGCACAAACGTGAGCAAGGAACGCTGCAACATCAGGGTTCGATTTCAGGGTTGGTATGCATATTCCTTAATTGACTACTGCTGCAGCGCGTAGCCGAATATCATCCAGTCCACTTCCTATGCGCGCTCGCTATACTACCTCCCTCTATCCAGTGTGACCGACATCCAGGATCGGGGGACTTAAACTGCACCATTGTGGCGATGGGAGAAAGACATGCACAGGACATACATATCTAGCGTAGCATACTTACATATAACTAGAGCACACACATTACATACCTATAGTGGGTTCTTCCCTCATCAGCTCAACCGGTCCGTCCGACAGGGTCTGTCATGCAGTCGTATGCACCTCGCAAAGCCCCCCATAAATCCCTACCTTGGTAATTCACCACACTACCTCCCTCGGGGATTCTGATTGAAACCCTAGGTACCGAGCGCACATGTGAATGTATTCGTCTTCATACAGTGTCTAATCCGGACGTATTCACCCCGCCCGACGCCGTGGAATACTCCGTCGGCTCGGCGTCGCAGCTCTCCGTCAATTGACGTGTCTAAAGGAAAATCACCTACCGGCCAAGGCCAGCTTCGCCCCGCCAGCCCGGGATTAATCTATTTGTGTCCGAGGCATTAGCTAAGCGTGCGTCTGCTCGCCATCAGCTACGTTGGGTACGCGTATATGATTTGTAACAGCGGTGTACACACTTAGTATGCTAGATATTCTACATACACTACGTAAAGAATGGCCTCACAGTGGTTCCCTCTCACTAACTGGACCCAGAATCTTAAAGCCCAAAGAGTGACCGTTAAGGCCGCAGCGGGGAGGTGTCTTGATTGGATGGATATGTCTAGGGTAGTTATAATTATATGTCAAATGACGTTAGCTAACGACATGGGCTGCGGCATGACACCTTGATTAGGTCGACTATTACGGCTTCGTGCAGTTCGTGTCTGTTCAAGCGCACAGCTGGGGGCCGAGACGCCATGCAACACATCAAGAAAGAGGAAACGCGAATTGTGGGAATGGAATTCATGTAAATTGGACTATGGTATCATCTCAACTGATAAACGCTTACTTAAATCGACAAAAAAAGGGGTATTTTCCAACGTAATTCATTAGAAAGAAATTCCTCAATGGAACCAAGGCGAAGGCACAGCCGCCCCATTGTCGCACCAAGGTCTAAGCAAGGCCCCGTCTTCATAGTCCTGATATGGAATGCGGACATGCCGCTAGGTCCTGCGAATAGTGGAGATGGGTTTGCGCGGACACACATTCTCTCTGTGTATATTGTACACATCGCTAAACTGCTCTACTTCCTTCATATTAATGATGCCTTGCCTTAGAAAGCTGCACAGGGCGGTATGGGGTGTCCGCTCTGTGCAGTGATAATGAAAATAGATGTTCGTAAGCCGTGATATCAACCACAGCCCAGCTGGATATCAGGCGTGAGACAAGAAAAGGTATCAGGGTAAAGGCGAGCGGGAATGGCGGCGACCTCACTGTCCTGTATTGTGTATAGATGGCGAGTTCGGCGGATCAATGTTAGGCAATTGCTGGTGTGATAGCACCAGACCAGTCAATTAAGATTTCGAGCCGCCAGTACATGCTGGATAGATGGACAAGCAGTATCACTACAATTGCAGCCAATCGTGTGAAGCTCCGTCCACATGATAGGTCGCCCAGTGATGCCTGTACCTACAAGCCTTGGCCGCAATGTGTGTGGCATGTGAAACAAGGTGTAGATCCCTAGCGATGAATTTGGAAATTGATGATCGTTGCCTGGAAGAAACAATGTGTACGACCGACGATCAGGGCTAGACCTAGAGATTGGAATGATATCCAAGCAGTCGGTTCAAGATCCAATGTAATGGGAAAATGCTGCGGCTCATTTATGCGGCCAGACTTTCCCATCGTATTGGGTCTGGGTCTTTATCGCTCCCATGTGGTGTGTAGGAGGGACAGGCACACTGCGACTTTGTATGCAGTAATCGTCAAGCCGGTTGCTCGTGGTGCATCGACTACAACTATGTTTCCGATCCCCGAGCACAAAATCAACTCTGTGCTCTTCCCTAAAAACTAGTGTTCCATTCAGGTCGTCATCGGTCAAGGTTGAGATGATCTGCTTTAGAGTCCGAATCGTCTTCGCCAATCGAGGGTGAGTGGTCATGAGCGAGTAATGTTGTTCATACTTGTGAATGCCTCACTTATAACCAACGGCAGCCGCACACTTAGTGCAGTAGTAGAGGTTGAAGCCAACACGGATCATGCCGGTGGATGCGAGATCATCGGTTGATGTCGTTTCCACGTGACGGTGGCAGCGAAGGCAACGCAGCACCTCAACCGAAGCTACAGGTCGAACATCCATACTGAGTCTGTAAGAGGTGTCGGAGTCGGTCGAGGATGTGGAGGAGCTGCTTGAATACTTCGTGGTGACAGGGCGAGTAGTAGTAGACATAACGAGGCGGTTCGATGATAGGAGAGCTGGCATCTAAGGTCTGGGAGACAAAGGGGTGTCGAAGGGGTTCAAGGCTAGGTAAACAAGCCAGAGAGCTTTCGTGGACGTGTCGGGGCGTGCCTCTCTTTCTTCGTCGTGTTGATCGTAAAGGACAAACAATGTCTAACCTTTGAGATGAGAAGGATCCGGCTGCCTTTATGAACCGTCTACATACTACACTACTATGTACACTAGTACAGTACAGTACAGTAGTGGATGTCAGATGCCCAGTATTCTAGCGTACCTAGTGTGTCACAGGCCAGACCGGGTACCCCCTGTCGGGGTGATGGGTCAGTGAACCTTTCCGTACCCAAGTGGCCCAGTACTGATGGAGTATAGTGCAGCGTACCTAAACAGGTAGCACTTTGTCTGGACTCTAGGCAGTATCTAGGTATATCCGGGCAGCAACGTAGGGGGAGGCCGGCCTTCAGTGGGGGGGGAGGGAGAGAAAGGGGGGCCCAATGCCGAGCCAATGTACTAATGGAACTAGGTAGGCTACACCAGGATAGGTAGCACTGGGCTGGCTGGCTGGGCTTGGCTCATCCTGGTAATAAAGAATTATTTGTGGGCGAGGCAGGATGATGTAGAATGCGACACCCAAGGTAGGAATGTAGCTATTGGCAAGTCTTGAGAACCAATAACAGACGCTTGAACGGGTAGCCGTCGTCTTTCTTTTGCTCGTCTGATAGCTGATAGAGAATACCTGCACCTAGTGTAGAAAATAGAAACCGAGAGCATGCTCAGACAGGTACACGGGTCAGGTACAAAGTAGGCTAGGGATCTGCCGGGTAGCATGAGAGTTACCGAGTAGGTACATTCGGGCTCTTTAGGCCTCCGTTGCTCTCGGCGATGTGACGACGACGACTAAGGAGTTTGCTCAGTTGGGCTCGAACTGCGCCTCTGTGTAATACAGGAGAAATCCATGTGATAATGCCCCTGTGGCTTTTTGACATAGTGTACATAACCACGTAATATTGACCGCCCTGACACTATAGGTGTACAATTGTCCAGTCAGAAACTTATTTCATTTTTTTTCTCAATTTTTTCACAGGGCACTAGCTCATAAATCGGGTGCTGGCGACAAGGGACAAGGGGATAGCTGGTAATAATAGTGTTGTCAAGAAGGATAGACTGCCAGCGAAAAATGACTGACTACGCTAGTGTAGACTTAACGGGGTGGCTTGGGCTGCTCGGCGCGATGTTTTTAGTGTCTCGGAATAAATATAATTTTTTGTTGAAATTGCATATTGAGAGTACAGTCCCTTTATTTACATAGTATGGGAATGATGTTTAGATCCCAAAGTGGCTTATTTGAAGCATCGACACGACGATCCTAAAAGATCTACATATTTGACTACAAACGTCAATTGAAGTCTATCTCCCTACTCTAGTAGCCCTACCGCGATCCGATCCTGGAGGAAATGGACCAGGCGGCAGTGGTTGTTGAACCACTATTATTACCCAACCGTCCAAGTACAATCGTCAATTCAAAAGGCGGAGGGAATGCTACTGTCTATTGGCTAACATGTCGTCTGAAGCCGGGTCTATCAGGTTGTTCAATCTAGTTTCGTCATCCGCCTATGGAGTAAAGCAAACCAAAAGAGGAGACACTAGACATAAAAAAAAGAATAATAATAAATAAATAAATAGAGAGGAGGGCATAGGTCAAGCACTGCGTATCGACTTCTCATCAATCCCATGTAATAGAGACACGTAGAGCAAGATCCGCATCATACCTTTCTTTCAACCAATGCGTTTAACTCGATGCCCGGATGGCTCAAAAGACCTTCATCCCTGTCCGAGTCACTCCCCATGCTACTCTACCTACATCATACTTTATCTCCGCAGCTTGTCCTTGTTGGCTCAATGTATGAAGAAGCTCGATGGCCACCAAGTATCATGCCGCCTAGTGCAGCATGTTCGTCCATACTGTAGTGTATAGTGGTAGTGTATTAGCGTGGGCGAAGGGATCTAACCTAACAACGGCAGAGGGAGGGGTTGAAAAGCAAATTGCCAAGACATGCCAGTACACTAGCCTATCGGCAATTCACATGGTAGGTCCTGCATCACGGGAGTATGCCCTGTATCAAATAGGCAGCAGAATAACTGTTGCTCGCGACGCATGGGGATCATTGTGGTAGGTAGGATTAATGAAGATGAAACTGGCCTCGGCAGCGGGCACGCGCGTAGCTCGGCGACCCATCTTGTCCTTCTCAATTCTGACCGTGACAGTATACGCCGGCCTTTCTATTCTCACCCTATACACTACTACTTACGTGGTCAGTCAGCCTGGGACTGCACGCTATTAGGTAGTCTATTACACTACCGAACACACAATTGGCAAAATTGGTATGAGTTTGAGTACCTCCCATGCTAGGCTTAGTGTACTGACGACACATACCATGTGTCCATTATCGAGAGAATCCCGATGCGTCAGCCAAAAGTTGATCCAGATTGTGTAACATGCCGAATACGGTGATGATCACTCCTACATCCAGCAGTCTTGAACAATCTAGAAGGTGAAATTCCGGACTACACAAACACCTCGTCAGTCTCTAGTATAGTATAGTGGTATTTTTTGGACACTCGCAGTTTCTGCTCACGGCAATTAGGTCACACGGTCTATCCCACAATAAGCGTAAGCCATCAGTGATGACAATGGCGCCATCTTGCGATCCAAGGCTATTTCTACCCGGGACCTTTGGCTTTCCAAAAGTTAAATTGCTGGTCCAAATATTCCCCGGATGATCATCACGCGCCATGCGATAAAGTTGCTGTAGCACACCTCCAGTACATAAGTATCTAACCGGGGATGTATCGTCACACTAAGATAAGCGGGGAAGAGAAACCAGATACTCACTATGTAGTGTACACTACTTAGATACCTACATATATAACGCAGTAATGCTCGATAGAGGTAAAAAGGACCTACCCGAGTTAATGCCTAAGTGTAGCTGGTCGGAAGCACAGGATCGGTGCTAGATCGGTGCTTGATCGGCCAATTTACGATGATTATTTTTTTCGAAAAAGGTATACTACCAATGCTGTGGAAATGAGAATCAATCAATCAATCGAAACCAAGACCGAAAATACACCGACGAGGGCGTTCTTCCTAAGGTCAAAGGTTTGGTAGCTAGTGTACGCCTACGTTGAATGACTACAGATTATCGGTAGCTGGGCCAGGTTCAGGTTCAGCTCATAAAGGACCTTGCTGTTGGCTTGCATACTACCCGCAGAATGTGTGCTCATGTGTTGGTGTATCATTGTCGATCGGGTTGTCAAAAAAAGGCGAGACGTGCGCCACTCGCCGTCATCGTATACCACTTGTGTACCATTTCGTGCAGATTAACTATCATCGAGATCACAAATCAGACATTTTACAAATGGGCTGAAGAGGGGTATCTTATTAATCAATCAATCACTCTCGCACGATCGATCGATGTCCGCTATACGTTATCAAGAGTCTCCGTAGCCATTGTGCTTTCCATCCACATCGGTTGCGTTCCATGTGCCTAGATATCAGGTCAGTCTACTGCAACAGTGCTTAGTAGCGGCCACATAAGTAGATAGCACTTTAACAGTTTTGGCAACGTGGTCTGGACTTCCAAGGTTTGGATCCTTGAACCAATCATCAACTCTTCCGAGGAATCCAAATCACATTAACGAACGATGATCAGAAACGATCATCGTTCATAACTAATGCAAGATGAAACGCCCAGGCGGCACTCAATCTTCTCTTCCCAGCCCGGTGGTAAATTTGTGGAGAATTTTGTTCGAGAACATCTATTGGAACCCATTCTCCAATCCACAACAGAACCAGTACAACATTTTGTAAAACAGTGATTAAGCCAATTTTGAATGCCCAACTTTCTGCCCGGCCGACAACGGTTTAAATTAAAGCTCTGATTATCCTCCACTCGGTTGAGACTTGATAGGAATGTGCAACATGCCGAGTATGCTTCAACTCTACTGCAAGGAGGTAGGTAGGTAGGTAGGTAGGTCATCATCATCATTATTCATGGTCGGGTCTCGAACGGACTGTTTGGTCCACCGAACCCCAGCAACACAAGAGCCTATAGGAAAGGGTATGGATCAAGATTAATTACTTAGTCATGATAGCGATCGATCGTGCTTGTCTATCCACTCATCTTCCGCTCCATTCGTCTAGACTTACATGCTCATACCCGACGATCTGCCTTCTATAGTATCGGTTCGTAGTGTAGTATACGACCTTCAAAGTTGGCCGTTTATCCCTGCAAAACATTGTTGCATTTAATCTTCGAGCATATAAAGGTACCGCCTTCCTAAGTTTATGATAATATGTTAACCAATAACGTCAAAGACAGGAAATCTCGCCGTGGACCGCAAGCGTCATTACCACGCATAAAACATCGCCTTTTGACCCCCTCAGATGCCCACGTGTCTACTCCAGTAAACCATTCAATTTACTTTCGCACTACACAAGAAACTCCATTCCGCTCGCCAGTAGCGCCCGCCTTAGCCGTGCCGTGCGTTCGTTTCCTCTGGACTCTCTAAGGCCGCTCGTTTCGATCATATATAAGCACAAAATGTGATGTCAGGCGCTAGGTATAAGTGGTCTCCGCATGACATATCCGTGACCGTTACTGCCGACTCGCGCGCCGTAATTGGCCATGTGATTCAAATGACCATATAGGATTATCACGACCGGACCCACGATGTACCTACAGTATCTATATGCATGCCTTAGTCCAGTTTGGCCAATATCAATCCCGAACGTGGCGTGCAAAGTAAGCCATTCCGCGGCATTATCGGATGTGGGGGGTGCCTTAATGAATTTCTAGAACGGTCCAACTAGACCGAGATGTCAGCATTCTAGATTCAACCTCCCAACTCAACAAGGCTTGAGGAACTGGGAACGTTACCTTCCAGAAGGGAACCAAACACCCTTAATCTCGAATAGGGTTTTGCAAAACTCTTTTCCTACTCTATTCATGAACCCTGCTCTTACACTAATCACACCGATGCTATTCTGCCATAGGAAACACATGGCGCCCCGGAGCGCTCTTAGGAAGGTCAAAATTTCTAATTCATATGCGCGAATGAAAAGGAGGGGTGGACTTTGCAAATGGACCTACTCTAGACCTTAATCTCCCTGAGGCTCAAGTGATTGTTGGGGTAGTCCCTGCATGAGAGGACCCATATCCCCCAACCACAGAAGCCTTTGTTTCACACTACACACTATGTATGTAATCCATATCACTAATGTCGGCCTCATGTGTTGGTAGCCAAGATGCACCCGTTCAATGATTCTGACTCCTTATGCGGGCGTCAACAAACGGCCACGCGCCTTTATACTTCATGCATGCATCGCTAGTGTAGTTCCCCGCTGACCTCCTATCAGTCAGATGGACTTTGAGCTGGCTCGCCTCACTCTAGGCTGCACAATCAAATAGACGGGAAGCGAGTAAACATCCCGCTATTCGATCCTTGAGAAAGAAAGTTTAATACCACACAGGATAAAGAGAATAGGCCGTGCGAAACTCCCACTACATCAAACCGAAGATTTTAGGAATAGCTACTATTACACCGCCTCAAAGAGTGAGTGTCCTCATGAACGATACGGAGTACCTAGGTATACTATGCCGCCTCCCTAAGGCACCTGCTATATACCGTTAAGTAGCACAAGGTTTTCCTATATCGGCCGCAAGCTACCGCTGTGACTAGCCGTGAATCTCCGTCGCGGCCTTCCTCGATTGAACTAAGCTGCATTGTAAGTCTAGGATGTACGTATTTCGAGACTCTTCTACATACGCCTTGCGGGGCGGATATAGCGCCCGTCTAGAACCATCAGACGGACTAGCAAACCTTCTAGTTACAAGGTTAATTTTCGTATTAATTCGTATTTTCTCTCGGGACCCGAGCCGAAATTCTAGGTAACGTTAAGACCTTACCGCTGAAGAGACCTGCATTCGTACGTGACTCATACCTGTAATGACAAAGGGCAAAGTGAGGGTGGCAGTATTTGGGGAGTATATCACTCAATGCCTTTCAAGGTTTTTTTTCTTCATAAAAGCGAACCCAATACGAATGAAATATTACTAATGCTAGATCTCGCTAAACCACCAGTTGAAAATACCAGTATTCTACTACCGCTATAGGCGGAGAACAAAAAGGGGGAAGACAAAGGGCGTACTGGTATGCAGGGTAACCCAGCAGACATACTCACCAATCCTTCCAAATAAGTCTTTTTTTATATGCCTCCAGGTTCTTCCATTTCTCGATAAGTTTCTGCTGCCTATGTTCCTCGACAACATTGATGATGGTATCCTCAGCCTCCACCTCCTTCTTCGGACGCCGGATAACCTGCTTCTTCGGCACTGGAAACCGCACCTCCTTGGGGATCGGCTGAGACGGCTCCTTCTGGATCTTGGTGATTATCACGAAGATATCGCGGGACCGTCGGGCGAGCTGGCGTTGCTTCACCAGACGCTCTACGTGCTGGCAGATATGCATAAGCCGCACATCTAGACACTCACAATCCACCGTATGTGCTATCGTGATCTCGGGCCGCTCGCCCTCCGCCCTTCGACAGGATAGCCCGAAGCACCCTGACTCGGGGTTCCGTATCATGTACGATGAGGGGGCCTTTATCCACTTTCGTTCTTTTGTGAGCATTCCATCTAGTGTTAAGCTAGCTCCTCCCTTGCCGCGCTGTAGCGGCCTAGTAGGCTTTTTCACTCCGTTGGGTCTGCTCCCTGTTAGCTTGGTTCCCTTCGATTTGTCTACCTTTGTCTTGTTGATTTTTGCCAGATCAAACGGCAGCTGTTTCTGGCCTATGACCTTCTTGGTATCTTGCGCCTTGGTTTCTTTCGCTTCGACGTGGACTAGTTTAGGTTTCGCAACCTCGATGTCCATTGGCCTAGTTTCTTCGAGTTCTGTTTTATTATCAATCTCCATGGGTTCAGCTTCCTCAACCGCTGGTATTTCATGAGCCTCAGCTCCTATTCTGACTGGGAGATCTATTAGCTCAATCTCCATGGCTTCTGGGTGTACTTGTTCAATATCTTGAAGTTTAGTTTCCATGTTCTTAAATTCCTTGTCGGCATCTGTCGGCTGCATGTTGGATACTTCACCTTCCGTAACGTTGGCTTTAATTGGCTGCGTTGTCATGATACTTGAAGAGTATGTTTAATAGGTGGAAGCTCGCGTTGGTTATTAAATGTGTGAAATCGAATTAAATCGTAATACTGTTCACTCTGGACAGGCGACAGCCCCATCCAATAACCCTAACCCCTATATTCTTATACAAATCGTTCCATTGTTCCGATGTAAAGAGGGCCTTGTTCTTTGATAATATTAGCCTTGTAGGTACTGGGCGCTTCTGACTCATGAGATGGAATCCAATAGGGAAGAAAGAGGAGAGGAAGATTCAAGAATTTAATGAAAGGGGTTTCTTTATGACATGTCTTAGCCTTGTATAAATTGATTGACAATGGCTTTATAAACCCGGTGTATCTTTTGTTGTCATTTCGCATCTCTAGCATTCCTGTAGGCGAGTAGACTATCTTGTTTATTATTTTAAACAAAGAGCGGTTTAGTTCACGCAGTAGCCTTCACATAGACATTGACAGTGGGTTTAGTGGTCTAAGTTGAGGGTGATAACTTAGACGCGTAATCATACAACGAAGTAGTAGATACTACGCAACTATATGTTGTTTTATGCGGCGGGGTTGAGTGCTGCAGGAGGCCCCAACTTTCACTTTAAGAACTTGGCCTCCAGAGATGGGATACCCCGTGTCTTTCCCAGCGGTAGATACGTAGATTGCTTTCCCATCGTTCGATACAACAGCCGATGTGGGCTCTAAAAACGTTGAATTCGCCCCTCCAGCGAAAACTGACTGCACACCGTTGGGTGTAACCTTGTGGATCGAGGATGGGTGCACTGCGATGAAGGCGTTCCCTTCCTTGTCAAAACTAAAATCATCATACGTGGCCGTATCGCCGAATGTTCCATCTAGATAGGCCAAAATCTCAACGACGCCAGTGTTGGTCCCGTTTGAATCGATGGGAAAGCGACCGAAAGTCTTCCGTGCTGAGTTGGTGAAGTAAAGGTAATTATCTCGAATTCTAAGCCCCTCGATGCCTCTTGCGGTCGCGTTGCTTTGGTTGGGCGGTTTCAGTGCCGCATCATCAATTGCGACGCTGATAGTGTTATCGCTTGTGTTAATACGCAGGATTCGGCCTCCGATTGAGTCCGCGCCGAGGATTGTGCGTGGATGCGTTGGTAACGTGGCCATCCCATCTATGCTGACTGTGTCTGGAACCGTCACAATGTGGTCCATGGTAACGTTTACGTCTCCTTCTGTTTCGACCCTGATGACATAGATTTTCATATAGTCCTCGGAGCTAGAAGATGGGGACTTGCTGCCGGCGACTGCGTAGAGTCTGTCACCGAGCGCGGCAAAGCCCGTTAATGCTATGCTGTTGGGTAGCGTAATCACATTTTGGGCTGACGGGTACAGGGCCTCGGGGTCGATGTAGTAGAGATCGGCATTAACTGAGGTGCTTAGGAGAAGGCATCCGTTTGGAAGAGGGAATAGGTTTTCGACAGCAGTGGGATAAGTGAATTGGTAGAGCTGCGATACCTGAGATGCCGCCTGTGACGGCGTACTTAGTGAAGTCATTAACAAGAGAACCGAAAGAGTCCAAGACTTGAGGTTCGGAGTTAACATAGTGTTGGCCATCTTACTAGATTAGACTAGGTAAACCGTGGGTTAGTCTAGACAGTGGACAACATACAATTGTTGCAGGGCAACTAGCGTGTAAATAGGGTGCTGGAGCTGGCTGGATGCGACCTCACTTCAACCTGTGACTGAACCATTTGTACGCGCTCAGATGATCTTGCCACGAGGAGTTCATAATTCAACCTGACGTGGCACATGAGTTATAACGCTCAGACGACACATATCTGGGAGGTAAACGGCAAAAACCTGTTACTCGCCCGGTCGGAATATCCCAACAGGATGCAGGCAAGTTTACAAAGAAGGAAATGGAGCCCAAGCGCAGTAGGTAACAAGGGAGTGAGCAGGACATAAAGCAGGATGTTGAAAATGTAGCGACTTTCACCCTGCCAGGAGGCATTCCCAACACGTCGACTAGTGTTACAAACATTCTTGGACGGTTTGGTTCTTTCCGCAGTCGCAGACCTTAATCACCGCTAACAGGCGTTATGAATATGTGTGTGACTCGGCATAGGTACAAGAGACACATCCTCATGGTTTTCTAAGCTCGCTAAATGGAAAACTCAGTTAAGATCGTAAGTTACGACCAGCTTGTACTGGACTCAGGCTCTCTCATCTTCCTTTCCGACTACTTAAACGGTAAGGAAGTGAGTGGGCATTAACTTCCGTTATTCTACCTACTCTTGATAATGGATGTATTAGATAGACAGTGTGGGACAGTAGATAATTGCCAAATCTACAGTACGTAACGCACTGCTTTCCGCCATGCCGCACAGCCGACCCCTCTATGACGGTGGCCGATTTCAAGGGCTTGGCAAGTAATATTGAACAACAGACCACTATTTCTCGTCCTTGTGCTAAAGAATGTCATTTCTTAATCAACTGAAAGAGAAGGCCGAGGAACTGAACAGGAGACACAATATTCTACCTGTTGGCCAGAACAGACCACAAGGCGGCTACGGTGCCCCTCCCCAGTCGCATCATCAGCAACAGTACTACCCTGGGCAACAGCCATATCAATCCCAACCTCAAGGGCAATGGCAGCAACCGCCCCCAGGGCACTGGCAATCGCCTCCTCCGACTGAGGGGCAGCAGCGTTGGCAACAACCTGCTCCCCCTCAGCCAAACTATAGCACCCGTCCTGGCGGACCACCTCCCATCCCTTCACACTCAAGACCCCCTGCTACTCCTTCCGCCGAGTCTAGCGGTCCGAGGGTCTACTGGCGCCCAGAATTTAACCCAAGCGTTCCGGTATCCCAGGAATTCAATCAAAAACAGGGGCACGGTGACCCGTGGGGATGGGGCAATAACGAGCTCGAGAATTATACATCGGACAGCTCAAATAGCTTTCATACGCCTGACGGCAAGCTAGTTCTTCGCGCAATCTCACAGTCGCAGCACCCCGATCCGGAAGCGCGGTATACGTCAGCTCGACTTGTGAGTAAGGCGACTCTTGGCCGTCGTGACGGCTGTCTGACGGCCTGGCTCAGCCTACCCTGTGCCGAAGGTATTTGGCCGGCGTTCTGGCTACTACCACGTGAGCCTTTCGTGTGGCCGCACGAAGGCGAGGTTGACATTGCTGAGAGCTGGAACGGCGACTGCGAGAATCATTCTTGTTTGCACTGGGGATTCTACAACGCGGAAGATGCGCAGAAGCATCTAGTTCGCGGTACACATATCTCGGATATGCCATACAGACCCATTCGCTACGACTTCGTATGGCAGTGCAGTAGGACCGGGGTTCGAGGCGATGGGAAATCAGAGGGCGGTGGGAGGCTCATGTGGTATATCGATGGGCGACCAGTCATGAAGAATCTTATGCCTCCGGGAACTAGGCTCGTCGAGGATTGGACTGTTCTGCTTAATATAGCCATGGGCGGAAACGTGTGCCAGGGGAAAACTCCTCGGGACGGCGCATATGATATGGTTGTCCATAATATACAGATGAGCGAGGCACCGGATGGTGGATGGGCGAGGTTCGACAATGACTGGCAACATTGTGTTGATGGTGCTGTGATGTGACATCTATAACATCTAGGTGAGCTATGCAAAAGCCTCTGTCACGTCATAATTCAAGTAGCATCCTAGATCTTATGCCCGAAATCTTTACGTTGGAAACTATATAATTCATGGTACCTAGATGACTGTTATGATGCCTAACTACTACCATTTAGACCCGTCGTCGACTTACATCCCCAACAAGTACATCATATCCAATGGTTACGCTTATCAGGATTCAACAATTCCATAGAGCACACCTTCCGACCCCTACACCCGCTAAAGAATGTAATTAAGCCATTGAATATAGAGGTCTAAGGTGAGTTGTGCCGTATGATTCATACAACTCCAAGACAATACGGGCATATCGTTTTGTCTGAGCACATTAGGTACTAGTTAGGTGGTTTTGGACTTCAGCACTGGCGAATTGGTTTCTTCACTTCCTAATCACTGGCTTCTCTTTTAGTTTAATCGTGACGGCTTTTAGAAGGGCCTATCAACGGCTGAGCCTCAAATAGTGTAGTCTAGTTGGGATGCAGCCATTGAGTCGTCTATAACATATATAGGCTTTCCTAAAGAGGCAAATTCCCGAGACCTTTGCCTGTGCGATATCGGCCTCTCTCGGTCTGTATGCTTTCGCTGAATAGCTGGATTGTCACCATATTATTTAAATAAACTGGGGAGTGAATTAATTCTTTTTAAGAAGTAAATTGCATCCGAAGAAGAAGGAATTCCTTCAGTTATCAGTTCTATCACTCAACCTCAACCGCATCCTCCCTGCCAGGCTACCAAAGGAAACCATGCCAGAGCAGTAAGTATTTTCGAGTCCAGTTTACAAGTTGAGCAAGGCTTTTGATTTGGGAATATGCGAAATTTCCTATGAGTTGTGCTAACACTTGAGTTCTTATAGAGCTGTTTATACTCATGGGCACCACGCCTCAGTAGTGAATTCGCATGCACGCCGTACAGCCCAAAATTCTGCCGCATTCTTAATCCCATATATAAAGCCACACTACCGAATCCTTGATATTGGATGCGGTCCAGGTTCCATTACGGTCGACTGTGAGTGCACTCAGAGTTATGCTTTTCTTGTTTTGGTAGCTTTACAAGTATGAAAGCTCCTCGCAGCGCTAGAATTAAGTTTTAGAAGATTCCTACGCTTGCGGATTAGTCACAGAACCCGTTAAGAAATGGTGATGGCTAACTTCACCTCTTGTAGTAGCACAACTTGTACCACAAGGTTCGGTGATCGGGATCGATTCCGTAGGAGACGTATTATCACAGGCGCGGGAGCTAGCTCATGCACGCGGGGTTGAGGGGAACTTGACATTTCAGCAAGGCGACGCCAACGAGTTATCCTTCGCCGATGGCGAGTTTGATGTCGTCTACTGCCATCAAGTCTTACACCATGTGAAAAATCCCGTCGATATTCTAAAAGAAATGGCTCGCGTGACGCGGAAAGGCGGCTTGGTCGCCGCACGTGAGGTTGACTACAGGGCCCTTTCGTGGTATCCTGAGCTTCCGGGCATTGACAAGTGGGAAGACATCCATATGAAGATTATGAAAGCGAACGGCGGTCAACCGAAAGCCGGGAGATATGTGAAAGCTTGGGCGAGGGAGGCCGGCTTTGCGCCTCAAGATATTACGTTTACATGGGACTCGTGGAACTATCAGGAAGGTGACGCCGTTATTTGGGCCAAGTCTTGGTCTGATCGTGCACTACATTCGTCGTATGCGGCCGCGTCGCTTGACAAAGGGATCTCGACGCAGGAGGACTTGGATTATGTATCGGAGACGTGGCGAAATTGGGGGGAGACCGAGGGCGCGTTCATTATTATACCTAGTGGCGAGATTTTGTGTCGCGTGTAGTAACCTCGTAGATGAGATTTAGGATTTAAGTATAATGATACTGGGAAACAGATGGGACCATAGGTGGTATTAATCAATAATATACATATACCATCCATCACGAAGATATTCCCTAGTTTTTAAATTTATAGTCATTTGGCACTCATGTCGAAAAATTGAAGTCACATTGTAGGGTGCGTTATGAGTGTGTTGAGTGAAAACTACGGGATTTTCCAATAGGCGATAATTGTTTTATTCGCCATTCCGTTGCGTTCGGCTACCAATGGAGAAACCCCTTCCCCCCCCCTCTTCTCCGACATCGGTTCAGTGTATTTTAACCATTAGCACTTTTCCATAAAATAACAATAGTCATAATATGCTACTGATTTAACTTGTGAGTGTAAGCTACCTGTGTAACGAAGTGAGTAATAAGTAAGGTGTGTAAGTTTATATAGATTTCAGGCTTTTGTTGCATACTTGATTCAATTAGCTTTAGTACGTGTAGCCCTAGCTATATCAGGACTCCTACAGGCAGCTTCAGCCGTACTCCCTTCGATCCACATACAATTAAATGTTCCCCCATCTTCTTCCTAACATAATTCCTCGCATGCACGTCTAACTTATCTTTCCTAAAGAACTGCTTCAAATCATCATTCGGTTTTATTTAACTTAAGAAATCGCTTGTGTTAAAGAAACGAATACTCATACTCGAAGTGGGACCTTGGCATATTTATCCGGTGATCCTGCGGAGGGTGGATATAGGATGATCTGCCAGCCCAGGTTGGAATGTCGGGTTCGCATGTGGTAGAGAGATCCTGTAATGTTACTAATGCTCAAATTTGCAAGTCGTAATAATCAATAATCTCGATATTTTTCTATGCATATCTCATGAAAGAGGCTCCTGAATCCAGGGGAAAGAGGGCAGAAATTCCGGATTTTTGGAGTATAAACGGGGGCGCGGAGGAGGGTATGGAGATGCGGTTATATACGACGGAAGCTTGGTCTCCGAATCAAGTTACTTAAATATTGTGGCATCGCTCTCTTCCCTGAAGCTGCATTGCCTCGCCAATTATACCCGCCAGTTACGGAAAAGTAGTCTGCGAAAATGTTTGGCAAAACCGCCGTCCTCGCCTTAGCCCTCCTCCCTTTCTCCCTCGGTCAGATCTCTTCGGACTTTGAGAGCGGATGGGATTCGGCCACATGGCCAACTTACGCTCTCGACTGTAGCCAAGGAGGCAAAGTCTCGCTCGACAGCACGACAGCACATAGTGGCAAGAACTCCATAAGGGTTGATGGAGCAGGTGGCTATTGCGGTCACATTTTCTTCGGCACGACGAAAGTTCCTAGCGGCGATGTATACATCAGGACGTACTTGTAAGTCCTAGAAACGAGGAAGCAAGGAGATAAGAGAGGGCCCAAGTGAGCTACCGAATGACAAAGCTGATACGACTTTCTCTTTCTAGGAAAGCCTCCAAGGCCTTCACCGACTCCCACGTCTCCTTCATCACCATGCCCGACTCCTCCCAGGGCGCCAAGAAGCACCTCCGTATCGGCGGACAGAGCAAGATTCTTATGTACAACCGCGAGTCCGACGACGCTACGCTCCCCGATCTTTCTCCGCAGGGTATCGCGTCTTCTACTTCTATCCCTACCGGCTCGTGGCAGTGCTTCGAGTACCACTTGGGAGCCGATGGAACCATTGAGACCTGGCTAAACAATAGCACTGTTGGTGGAGTTACTGTGACGAAGGGCACGACCAATCCCAATGCTGCTCAGTGGACAAGAAGCAACTTTGTCCCCAAGATCACAGGTGTTTACTTTGGGTGGGAGTCGTATGGCGGTGACGCTAACACCTTCTGGTACGATGATGTCGTGGTTAGCTCGACTCGTGTTGGGTGCTAGCCGGATTATTGCATTATAAGCACCGAACCGGGGAAAAAAGGAAGAATGACTATGACGATCCGCTATTGAGGCGGCCTGTCACAGTACTACGCTTGGAACAAAGACGTAGTTTGTATATAGTATAGGGTTAGTCACCGAGGGAGTTCAGAACCCCTTGCGCAACTACACTACATTGGACCTAACACTTACCTAGAGGCTCTTAACGTGAATTACCTAAGGTGTCAACTTAGACTACATATCTTGTTGCGATGAGTTTAATGCCTATTTAGATTTCCGAAAAGCTCAACAGATGTGAGATAGTGGCCAAGAGAGTGATGGTTGGTTGACGTACTATCACTGTGTAGAGTACTTATCTAAATGACCTTAACCATCTATCAATCAACGCCTCACTTTTTTAGACAGATACTGAGTAAAACGCTTACTATCTACAATTCCTTACGACGAACTATCTATATAGGTGCGTATTTTCGCGAGGTTGTAGATCCTGGGCAGATTCCTCGAAGTCGCGCATCTGCTTGAGAGTTGAGCCCACTCTTGACTGTTTGAAAAGCGACAATGATGTACCTACTAGGATATAAGTAGCACAACGCTACAGTTATGTTACTCGTCTCATAGTATTTCATCTTATGTCTACCATTGGCGACTGCTGTGATCAAGCGAACCTCCTGAGCATCCATCTACTATGGACGAACAAGACGACATCCTCGACGCTAATCTGGCTAATGTTGATAAGACAAGTGTGGCAATTAATCATGCAGTTATTATCTACCTTGCCGGTTGTAGTGTAACGTCTGATCCATCATTCAGACTCTATCCTTAATCGTACCTTAGTTCTGCCTCTGCGGTAATAGAGACTTCGCCTTGGTGTCCCTTAAGGCACTTACCTCATCGCAAAGATGACGCTCATGGTATTCGGAAATGCTTACCTCTGAGTGACAACTACAAGAGTGTAATTTGGCGCTCATGCTATCGTGTTGGGTAACTTTGAGCTTGTAGCATATGTCATTTCGTGAGTTAGACTCGGCCCGGATAGCCGACTACCGCACATATTCGTTTCGGAGGGCTACCTACTCTAATTCATGGCATTATAGCAATTATATTTGTACAAATCATAGTGATTGGTCTTGGTAAACAGCTTTGTTAACCAGACAAGAGCGAGGCGATCTTAGATCCTTAACGACGAGTTGTAGGTCTTAGATGAAGATATAACTATAGTAGACCACCACCCAAGTCTTGATCAACCCACGTTTTCCTCCTCCATACAGCTGTAGAGAAACTATGGGGAAAATACTGATAAAATGAATTAGATTAGGTTAACTCAAGCTAACTGGCTTTACACTTGACTGCCAGGCGGTGCTCGATACTGAAGCAGATATTGAACTAGTTGGTGACTATGTATTGGGAACTCGAGACTTCCTAGCTGATGAGATGCAGAGTCTCACCTCCGCATTTGATGTTCTATTTGACAAGGCAATGAGAATTTCGCATACTAAAATGACTCTTACAATGCTTGCCTAGATTGAAGAAGCTGTGGTGCTGGCCTTTAATGTACCATATCCTTACCCGACAATGACAATGCGTAGTTCTCGGCTGAGGGGTTCGAGGACTTTTGCAAGAACAAAGAGAGGAAGAAAACGTTGCAACCTTGTTGGAACTATTCGGTATCTTCTTACTAGAGCACTCATCGATTCGAGGGGCTGCGTGTGAGGAAGAACCGGCACATCGGCCTAGTGCCCCATTAACTCGTGTGGGAGACGTTGCCGGCATATTCTACGGTGGAGATGGTCCGTAAGATCGGACTGGAGATGCATAAATAGTTGCTACCTGCGGTAAAGAAGGTGTTTAGCGACATATTGTAGGTACTTGTGTAAGTACCTAAGTACTTATGTAGGTATGTATGTATTCGTTAGGTGTGTCATATATATACTTAGATAGG
The DNA here is from genome assembly GCA_022495195.1 of Xylaria digitata. Lineage (NCBI taxonomy): Eukaryota > Fungi > Ascomycota > Sordariomycetes > Xylariales > Xylariaceae > Xylaria > Xylaria digitata. The sequence continues at coordinate 149,943 of MU376960.1, read as the reverse complement.
TACTTTAGATAGGTACCTTAAGTACCTGGGTAAGTAATAATACCCACTAAACAACAGGCCACGATAGCACCCCCCCTTAACCCCCCAAAACCAAACCCCTCACTCACCCCGCAACTACAACTACAACTATACCTATACCTACCTCTCTATCCCAATCCATCCATCTACTAACCCTCTTGACCCGGGCAGACCGGGTGTCTCGTGCATCACTGCATACGGCAGACCGAGCTACCCTCTTTTTTACCAGCGCACACCTAACGCCAATCCCGTCACACGCCTCGGTGAAGCTCAGTGCCAGCAACACCGGGAAAAAGGGGGGTCTCCCACCAACGGATTGCTGCCGCTTAGTGTGTGCCCAGCCTAGCCCGCCTAGCCCAGGCCAGTCACAGCCAAAGGTGAAGGCCACGATGGATGAGTCCGGGACCACAAAGCGCACAACAACCACTAGAACTTGCACCGCTAACAACCACAGCTCGAGGGCTGACGAGCCACCCAAACCCCCAAAGCCCCGCGTCGGTCTAGCTCCGCCGGGTCCTGCCATGTCCTCCGTATCCTCGCCGCTCGCCGCTAGGCCTGGCCACGAGCTGCCTTTTGTACAGCCATCCTCGTACCTGCGGCCCAGTTCTCGAAGTCACACAATCCCTCCCGTCACTACTCCAATGAGTCCCATTGATGAAGAACAGATGCAAGGCCTAGTGAGTTCCAACTCCCAATTCTCTTGAAATCTCAGACGACCGACTACTGCTCGCGACCCACGCGACCCACGCGAGCTCCAGCTTCAGCGTTGGCCTTTGAGCTACTTGCGGACCTTGCCGACTCTTCTACGCCCCGGACCATCATGGCGGGGAAGGGAGATAGAGACTCATTGTCGCTCGGCTCAGATGCATTAGTACGTAAGACCAACGGCTAATTACCCGCAATTTTAGAAAGGCTTGCGCGACTTTCTCCGTGTTAGAACTAGCTATGATGTTCTGCCGCTCTCCTTTCGTCTCATCATCCTCGACAATGACCTGCTTATCAAGAAGAGTTTGAACATTCTCATTCAGAATGGTACGACTATGACGGCCCTCTCCCTTATTATCCTCAAGCTGCGCTACAGGTTACTGACTGAATCTCACTCGTGTGATAGGAATCGTATCGGCACCACTGTGGGATTCGCATCGGTCCAAGTTTGCTGGAATCTTGACGGCCACGGATTATATCAACCTGATCCAATACTACTGCCAGTTCCCCGAGCATATTGACAACGTTGATAAGTTTCGTTTGAGCAGTCTTCGTGGTACGAACTCTCTTAGTCCCGCACCATAATACATACAAGTAACTGTTGGCTAATTGAATTACTCTCATAGAAATCGAGAAAGCCATTGGCGTCCTTCCTATCGAAACTGTCTCCGTTCACCCGTCTCGACCACTATACGAGGCCTGTAGCCGCATGCTTAAGACACGCGCACGTCGTATACCTTTGGTTGATATCGATGATGAAACAGGCAGGGAGACTGTCGTTAGTGTCATTACTCAGTACCGTATCCTAAAGTTTATCGCCGTCAATACCGAACAGTATACGTCGCTCCTAAAGAAAACGGTTCGCGAAATTGGCTTGGGAACCTATACGAATCTTAGGACGGGCACCATGACACAATCGGTCTTGGAGATTATCAATGAAATGGTTACCAACAATATCTCGGCTGTTCCCATCGTGGATAAGAACAATATCGTACTCAATGTCTTCGAGGCCATCGACGTGATACCGATCCTCAAGACCGGTGTCGTTGAGGAGCTCCAGATCAATGTGGGCGAGGCATTATCTTGGAGAGGGGATGAATTCGGGGGCATATTCACGTGCCAGGAGGACGATCGTTTGGACTCGATATTTATAACGCTGCGCCAGTCTCGGATGCACAGACTTGTAGTGATTGACGACAATTGGCATCTGAAGGGGGTGATCTCATTGTCGGACATACTCAAATATGTTCTGTTTTATGGGGATGAAAGGGAGTATTTCTCTTCTTCTTAACGACGCGACGATTTACTATGAACCCGAGTCTTATCAGAGTAAATTTTGGGCGAATCCTTGAGACAATTATTTCAGAAACTCGGGGGAGTCTGGGTTCGGAGATTGGGAAAGGGAGAGGCATTGCAATGGTGTACGGAGTTCACAAGATGGACCAATTCTGTGGGTTTTCTATAGAAATTCTGCCCTCGTGCGAGAGCGCTCACCTCACGCAAATACTCGGACACATGAGCTCATTCTCATTCTTCTCGACAGTTGGGAGCAGGGGAAGCTACCATGTCCCGATGAAACTATTATAGTCTCGAAATTGGATATATCGAACGACAATCTCATGTCATAACCACGCACAATTCCATCAATATCCAAAGAGAAAGAAAAGTTTTAAATTGATCTTGCTAGCAGCTCTAATCTCTAATTGCATCTAGGCACTGCTAAAATATCGACCTGCTAATGGAGCCTGCCGGAGGTCCGCGTGCCTCCCTTCCCACATCACCTTAACTGCTGGAGTCAATGATTTCCCATTTTGGCAGGATCTCAGCTCTAGAGACCTGTATTGGGAGTTGTTTCGTGAGCTTTGCAGTACATCGAATCTTCTAGTGCATCGAATCCAAGCTGTATGTATAAGACTTCGAAACAAAGAACAGCTGTAATTATAAGCCGCCGTTTTTTCCGTTGGAATTTCCTTTTCTTTTTTTTTCTCTCTGTTACACAGCCTCATCTATTCCAGCGGCTGTTTTTTTGCCTGGCTAGCAAGAGAACGGTCCTAGAAGTGACCCTTGAGACTAGACCTTCAGACCTTCAGACCTCCAAACCACTCTTCAAACCAGTCTCCAGACCAGTCTCCAGATCAGTCACTAACCAGACCAGTCTTTTCACCTACTTCAAGGGCTGTTTTCTTGCCTGGCCAGCAAGAAAATAGTTACTTTGAATTCGATTGCCTTGCTTGGCTAGCGAGGTAATAGCATTCAAACTTTTTGTAAAATAGTTATCTAAAAAAAAAGAAAACAAAGGGGAGCTGTAGGCAGTATTACGGTACGTCTGTTTAACACAGTGCTAATAGCACCGTAATTATCCCGGCCTCTTTTTAGGGCCAGGAAAAAAAGGAAGAAAAAGGAAGAAAAAGGAAGAAAAAGGAAGAAAAAGGAAGAAAAAGGAAGAAAAAGGAAGAAAAAGGAAGAAAAAGGAAGAAAAA
>MU376960.1:0-146640 GCA_022495195.1 Xylaria digitata | reverse complement strand
AAAAAGGAAGAAAAAGGAAGAAAAAGGAAGAAAAAGGAAGAAAAAGGAAGAAAAAGGAAGAAAAAGGAAGAAAAAGGAAGAAAAAGGAAGAAAAAGGAAGAAAAAAAAACTGACGCAAAGCAAGGCAAGGCAGAGACTTTCGAAACAGACTCCCAATACATGTCTCTCGAGCTGAGATCCTTCCGAAAATGGCAATTCAAGCCTCTAGGGAGCTAAATAAGTATCAATGCTTCCCGAACTTATTATGTTACAGAGCGGCCGATTCAGTCGAGCTATTGTTGCAGGTAGCTACCGCCAACATGCAGGTCATGAAGACGGCAAAGATGCGACGAAAGTTCGAGGGAAGAGCTCGCGCTTAACTCAAGAAAAGAGCAGGAGCCTTCCTCGCCTGAGCCAGCCTAAGTCAATTTACCTCGTCATCAATCACCCATCTGAGCGTGTTTTGTATCAAATAAATTTCTCGTTTTCTTCCAAGTATACTATCAATTCTCAAATTAGCACGGCCTGGGACTCGCGTCGCCTAGTTGATCCTATGCCGCCTCATCATTACCACCGAGATCGTTCCGTGGCTCCTACAAAGGAGAAAGGGAAAGAGTCGGCGACCGGGACGTGGCCGACACCTTCAAACCCTCACATTGTCTTCCCGGGGGCATCAACACGCAGGCCGAGTCTCTCCCAGTCGATCTTCACACAACCTCGGGCATCAAGCAACCCGCGGAATGAGAAACATAGTAGCAATACTTGGCCATCCTCTAGTGAGAATCCGGATGCGCCTTCGGATGGGGAAGGGAAGGACAACCGGGAGCGGTTTTTTTTAGAGTACAATCGTCTGGCACAAGGGGTAATTATATATTCAGCTCTTCAGTACGCTCGCTACACCGTTAGCGGCTAACAGGTAACACAGCATGGCCTTCGTCCTCTTGTCCCTGAAGACTTCTCACCCATAATTGTAGGTAGTGAGATCTACCTACTCGTTAAGATTTGCTCATCTTAGTTTAGGGCCGGGGCGATGGCTCACCCGAAGGTCGGCGGGGCAGTTGGCTTTCCAAAATGTTACGACAGGCCTCGGAACAGCCGGAGCAAGCCGTTATAAAGCCTGGTAAAGCTCATTCGCGGCATCCACACGGGCACAGTGATGTCTCTTTAAGCTTTGTACATAAGCCCAAGCGGGACGGGCTGAAAGATCAGGATCTAAGAGCCCTAGTTAGGCTTTGTAGGAAAAGCCCTCTTTTCTTGCCTATGGACTACGCGCCTTTCTCCTTGACTTTACCTACCTGTTTCCGGGCACTTGCACAGGCTCTTATTCAGCGCGGTAAGTTTCTCGCCCAATACAGCGTTAAGGAACTTACATCATGTGCTGACACTTTACCTAGCGGATACCAAAGGGATATTTCGTTTGCCTGGCTCTGAACGAGTCATTAGTGCCTTATACGAATATTATTGCATCGATGGCAATACGGATGCCATATCAAGCACGACACGGTGTCCGACACTCCCAACGCATATCCGGTGTGATACCCATGATATCGCAAGCACCTTCAAGCGGCTTTTGGCAGGTTTGCCGGGCGGTATTTTGGGTTCCTTGTCGCTGTTTGACGCATTAGTTGCCATACACAGCCAGCTACAAGGCGACGTGGAGTTGCACCGAACCAAGGAAAGTAAGCTTCGTGCCCGACTCATCGCTCTCGCTATTGGAACTGTGGAGTCTCAGTACCAAAGAGAACTTATATGTGCCGTATTTGGTCTTTTGTGCCTCGTGGGTCGAATCGCCGAAAACGCGCCCCGAGAAGATGAGAGTGGTCGTCCGCTCCCAACTACCGACTTAATGGGCTACAATGCTTTAAGCGTTGTGTTCGGACCTCTTCTAATAGGTGATATGATCGATAATTACAGTATGAAATTGGCGGATCCTTCAGCTGGCTTGGTTTTGCTACCTGTTTCACAACCAAGGTCAAGAAAGGAGAGGCATAGGCATAGGCATAAACATAGGCACAAGCTTAGACAGAGGCATAGAAAAATGGATGTACCCAGCGCGACCTCATTCCTCAGCGTGGACAAGATACACATTGCAAACAGTATCACCGAGATGCTTATCGTCCACTGGAGAGAGGTGGTTCGCCAGATACGAAGCACGGGATCCGTCAAGGTTAAGCGGAATGCCTCGAATCCCGAGCAATACTCAGAGAGTATGCCAAATAACATACCGTCATCTGTCTTTGAGAATTCTTCTCTAAAAAGCTTACCCCTTTTAGACCATCCCAGTCCAGGAAGCACCTCTCCCTCTACGACTAGTCTAACAACGTCAAGTAAGATGCTCGATTTCTTTACTACAAGATAACCGCTAATGGTATCTCTAGGGATGAAGTCCTCGAGCACTACGAGTGGGCAAGACAATGTGCCTAATCTATGGACTTCACATGTAAGGAAAGCTGCTCTGCATCCACTATCTCCAACAATAGAAGAAGGCCATCATAGTAGCGATGAGCCGGGTTCTGTCTATAGCTCCAAGAAAACCAACAATAGTGTCGTTCGTGGCCTTGCCCAGAATGCCTACTCAATATCCTCAGATACACATCCCGGCCGAGCTCATGAGAACAGCCCCGTAGGAAGTGTCCGCAGACCTAAAATAGATAGGAATGAATCAATTGCAGACGCCGACATTACTATTCCAAGCACGGTTCCATCGCTACGAGAGCGAAAATCAGAAACCCCAGAGTTGTCACCACCGCTCGTACAGAAAAATAGAACGTCAATTATACCTTCTTTAGAAGCATCTCCCGAAGGCTCAAGTCGAGCAGAAGATATGGCAGCCTTCAAAGCCACTCCTAGTCCAGGGATCAATATTGACCCACCCGCTATACAGATAACTCCTCACAACAACGAGTATGATTTAGTAGCTCCAAATCTCAAGGCTCCCCAACGAATGACTTTGCACCACGATCAAATGGGACCGAGTCCGACCGATTCTAACATTGTAACGATTATGGACAAGGCAGGCTCACACCAGACCCAGACTGATAGAAAGACGGCAATTCCATTGGAAGCACCTTTGAGACACTTGCCTGTTCCCTATAGTCGCCACGGTGACGGTCCTGGAAATGGATGTTTTCCAAAATCAGGTACAGAGCCGAACCTACATAAAAGAGGCACCTCCACGCCAAAAGAGTTGTCATATCCAGGTTGCGCGCTCTCTGGAAATCGTGTGAGAACCAATCCTAGCAATGAATCATTAGGGAATCCCGCAGACCAATGGAGAAGCCTCAAAGCCTCAAGCAAAGCCAGCACAGAATCCCTAGCTAAATTGGCAAAGGAAAGACGATTGAAACGTAATTCTGGCCCTACATCATCTCGTACGAGTCGAGACGCGTCCATCCGAGCGGATTCAAAACCTACGGCGCCCGAACGGAAGCGACAATCAATACTAAATAGGACCGAACCGAGAGAGGAGTCGACAACGGCGACGCCTGAAAAGGAAGGCATCTTGGAAGACACGCCGCAGTTGACACCTCTGGCTTTACCACCTCATAAGACACATTCCTCCCCAAACAAATATTCCACTGATACTCCTTATATAGGAGTGTCTCAGCGCTCAACATCCAAGCCCATACCAGGCGCCGTTAAGGCCATGGTAGCATTATTTGACAATGCCGCGAAAGGATCACCAGATACACTAGCTGCCGTACTGGGCGGGAGGACCCGTAATAGTCTGAGGGAGTCCAACCGCTCTCATTGTCGTGACACTGTGAGATCACCAACTAGATCTAGCCCGCCCCAGGGTGCTCTAGTGTCAGTTAGATCTTCGGCGAATCTATATGAGCATACACATCAAAGAATATCAACTGAAGCTTTGACCCCGGGGAAGTATTCTCCTACTCCTAAACCCCTGAATATTTCTCGGACGGTGTCTCGTCGGCCGACGCTAGAGGATACGCCTTCGAGGCCCTTGCGCAGCACTTTGAGGCCCGTTCAGATGTTTTCGTCGTCCAGAAAGGAGCCACAGTCATCGCCGGGTGAGTTGGCTTATGAAAGAGATCGTAGTCAGCCGCCGAGGTTAGGTACCATGGTACCGTACCAAGAAGAACCCTCAGTTGGGCACTTTGTACGACCTAGCTCGGTCACGTCTGCACAAAGTCAAAACGTGACGCCTGCGCCTGAGCGCCCGGATTCGGGACACACGTCGGGGAGCTCGCTCCTGCATGCCCAGATCCGCAGTCTCCAGCGCCAGCTTGACATGAGAAACGAGGAAATCATGCAACTGCGGCGTCAACTGGAGACGCAGGAGCAGATAGATGTCGGTACCCTCTGCGAACAGCTGCGCCTGGCCAAGCGGGAATGCATGATGTGGCGGAAGAGAGCCGAATCGGCCGAGAGAAGGGTCGCTGTGTTCCAGCGGTTCGGGTCCAAGTTTCCGGCTTTGAAGGACGGTGTTGATGATGTTGATGAATCACCGAAAGGCATCGATCATGAATCTTCGTCTTGCTCAGTCTGTACGGAGAGCCGGGAGGCGTTCAACGACCGTTTAAGACGTGGCTTTCAAGGAAACAGGATAACTGGGGGCGCAGATGGAGCGGTCTCATTAGACTATATCCGCGGGACTAGCGACGGCGGCGATATGCGGGAAGGCCGGCTACGTAGGGGTAGATCGCGGAGATCGGTGAGGCTATAGGAGGCTGCACAGGAACTCTTTGATCTTCAGCATGGGAACAGCATATAGGTAGGTGTAAGGGGCGTTGCATGATACCGCGGAGAAGGTGCGTGAATGGATTGGCATGCTTTGTCATGGTGCTCCGGTTTCGAGTCTTAGTTGGCCCATTCACGGGAGAAAGACTAGACCTCGGTAGAAGGATTAGGATAAAGTTCACTTGCACCTACTTAGTAACGAGTGAGGCTGTCTTGATCCTTGATCTTGAGGCTTCCGCTTGTGCTCATTTTACTAACACCCGACGTTTGGGGAATCAAAGACTATAACTCATTTCATATTTATTTAAGAGTTACTCGCTTGCTACAAGTCATATTTTGTAAGAATATTGATTATTAACGTAAGTTGGAGATGAGCTAAAAGCGAACACTAATAGCGCTTTTAGGAACCGAACCCAACTCGCTATTTAGCTCAGGCGGTAGGTGTTGGTTCATTCTCATGCTCCGACGGTTTGCTTCAGCGTATTCGCTAATGCATGTGGTTAAACTCTCTGTTCCCTCCACTTTCTCTATTCCCACTCAATTGGGTGCTCAAGTCAACCCTGGTATCATGTATACGGAGAATATGAATGCTCATGCATACATATAGATGGTCGAAGAACCGGTGTTTTCCCATTCACCTTTGCATGGGGTATCCCTCCTATATGCTTAGCTCAAGAAAATGCGATCCTGAGTTCCTGTACGAGACCACCCTGTTGTATATTTCCAGTTTGCGGGACCGATAGTTAATGCCTATTCGAACCTTCGCATGTCTGGGAATGTTCAAAATGGATCGGGGTCTGGAAATAACATCACCGCGTCACTTCGTTATCCTTGAAATTGGGAAATGCTGCTTCATATCTCCTCGGGTTACCAGCGTGTTAATTTTGAGGGCCAGATCCGCGGAATTAGGGCCTAGTTATAAGGGGCCTTGTAGGAAGTCCATCGAGTATCTATATGTGTGGATGGAGGGTGGCGGTTCGGCTGTCTGGCTACATTCTTCCATCTGGCGGGTAAATTAATATGCCAACAAAGACTAAATGACATGTATACTGACCAAAATGGTGCGGGAAGCTTAATGCGATGGTCTGGTACTGTTGACCTGTCACTTATGACCCGTCTCAACGCTCAATCCTCGGTTCTCGCGTCAGACCATAGTTGATGCGACTTGGACTATCGGGCCTAATTTATCGCAGCTCGCGAGCCAATTGCTAATTTGTCGCTCACAGTCGGGATCGGAGGCGCGCTCTCGGACCTCGATCAGGTCGCCTACTGTCCGGAGAGTAGTATTGTAGAGCGGGTCTTGGCGGTGTTCTTGTATCCGGGCTCGCGCCGCCTCCCACTCCTCTCTTGTCCTCGCGCTCCAAAGGGCGCCCGGCGCGGGCAGTGATAGCCCGCGGTAGCCAAGCACGGGAGGACATTGTATGCCGTACCTCAAGTGTACCACCCGACTAGCTGAAAACCAAAATAGTGCACACCTAAGGATCCAGCTGAGTCATCGGAGATGGTAAAAGGGGGAGACACGCCAGGTTCTATATAGGGGAGAGGAAAGCTGCATACCTTCGCCGCGATTCCGCGTATATAAATTCCTCCCATGTCTCGTTTGGGTTGCCTATTGTATCGATATCAAAGGGGCTGTAGGCATCGTATTCGAAGCACTGGCGAGCGATATGTGTCATTACGTCAATATCACATCTCCGCACTACTAGCTCCGGTATGAAATCTGGTTGAGTTGTATGAGTCTCAAGCACGATTAGTATGACATAGATGCCCTGAACCGCCAGGCAAATACTAAGTTCCTCCTTGGTCGCAGTTGACAGTTGATCCATCAACCGTGTTGCTTCCTCGCTGATAGCACTATAGAAGAGCTCTCTACTGCCCGGGGTCGTGTTCCGGGTGAGATATATCCGACATATGCGGATGCAGTTGGTTAATGTAATCGGAAGCTCGGGCTTATGCCACTGCCCGTAAATAAATATGGGGAAGTTCTCTCGCCTAGTCATCATAAGTGGTAACGCCCGTAGGTTTTCTAGTAGGAACATGGCGCTTGCATGGTGCCTCGGGTCTGTGCGGAGCTCTGTCACCGGCCGCGGAGGCAATTGCGCGATTGGCTGTAAATCTATCATGGTCGTAAACCTCTCGAAACTCGCCAGTCCTGCAAATTCCACGCCTGGGGAACCAATGCCATCACTTGGGCTGCTTTCAGACGGTTCCGATGTTGATGCATCCTGGACCTCGTTGCTCGTCTCACTGGCAAACGAAGGGGGTATATGTTTTTCGTACTCGCATTCGAAGCCTTTGGATATGCAGCGAGAACACTATAGGTGTCCGGTGTCAGTATCGTGCTTCTTCATCTTACAAGCAAACAAAGCTGGCACAAGCCTCCGAGACGGAGATGAGGCCAGAACGGAGAAACTTGTCATTGCTAAGAGTCGAAATGGCTCCGTTTAATACTCACTGGGATATCGAAACTACACTTCGCCTTAGCACGGTGACACTGCTTACACGAACGTTTTCGCTTCTTGGGTTTTCCTAATGTCCGACGACAGTAGGCTAAGTGCCGTTTAAAGGCGGTTTCTATGAATAGTAAATAAAATATTCGGGGTCTCTAAGAGTTGTCGGAGAAGCGTACCACTGATTATGGGCTTATTGCACAAGTTACAGAAGTGAATACTACCGCCGCCGTCGGCCTCATTTTTCATAGGTGTATCGGCCATAGTCATGTATTGTTTGTATGATTGCTTGCTCCTCGCTTTGACCTTATTCAACTACCAGCAATTTGACTACACCAACGAGATAAATCGAGACCCTCAGTTCTAGGGCCCTCGGAAGTACTAGTGTAGTCTTGGATCGGGCTGTCTTTCAGATTGTTTCCCTCAACTGAGTTGAGTCGTTGGCTCTATTGGTCAGCAAACTGGAAATGTTCGTAGGGTTAGCTTAGCCACCCTATGACGCGGTTTTTATCTCACCCGTACCAACGCCGATACTGATACTACTATCTACACTAGGTAGGTAGGTATTCGGCTCATATGCCGGGGAGGAAACCGGGCCCTGTCACGCTAACCTCACCGAGGCGTGAGCATCAGAAGTGATAGGGGATCAGGACAGGCTTTACTCAGTAGTGCAGGTGCAAAAACAAAACAAAACGAAAACCCCCCTGTATTATACACTAAAGGCCCCTGCTGGCTAGCCTTGGTCAAGCCTCGCCTACTACTAGTAATATCTACTGTAACGTGCTAGTAGTTCTTGTACCCTAGCAGGTTCAACGATGCTATACTCATGTTAGTGTCGTAAGCATGGTTGAACGGTCGCCCCGGTACACGTGTAGACCCTGGTTTCGTGCCGAATTGCGGTATCTGTATCTCAATAGTTTCAAAGCTGGGCCAGTGGCTCGGCTAACTGGCTCAAGCAAGCTAGGGTCAGAAGATCTTATTTGCCTCAAGAGAATATTTGTAAATATTGCTGTGTAGCAACGACCTCCTGAGCTTCAGATCCTGCAGCTGTCAATGCGATAGACGGGGAATGGAATAGACTACCCAATGAATTCGAGGCCTGTCACGGGTGATCTACCATTCTAAAGATAGTTAATCCCTCTTTTCTCCGTCCCAATGTCGGACATACCGAACTAGCATCCGGGTGGTTCCGACCGCTGGGGACTACCATTATCTCAGCGTTGGAGCCATTGAAGAGCCTCTATGCAGCTTGAACATTAGCTCGTCTTAGTCTGTGTATCAAATCGCGTTGTAATCCATTTAGTCACTATCGACTCAACATGGCGAGATTCTCCACTGCATGTTTAGGTGTGGTAGTATCGCCGAAAGAATTGGTAAAGGGGATAAGAACCATGCATTCGACTCCTTCGGCCGACCGGTTGCCTGGCCGCGATCCGCGGGCTGCGCGGCGAATATTTGAGTCGCGAAATGTCATATCTTGCGGGAGAGTCGATGATGTTGATGTTGATGGACAACAAAAACAGCTGTGACAGTTTCCCCGCCGCATTATATAAGTACGCGCACACTGTCTACCCAAGGACAATGTTTACTCAGTACCCGGAATGGCGATTGATTCTCTTGGTTATTCGACGAGATGTGTATCTATCTGTACGTCGAATAATCAATCAACAAGCAGTGAGAGAGGGCGAGTACGTAATGAACCTAGGTAGCAAGGGGAAGCAGGCTGGCCGAAAAGGAAATTTCTGTGACAAGTTCTTACATATACTACATGCAATGGACACATGAGACGTTGGGAAACGCAGTGGGGTTGGATCCTCGTGCAGTGCAGTGCAGTAGACAGCTAGGTGTGCAGTGTACGTACTTTATTGCATCAAAATACGTACACTACATGTAAGTAATCCTTGTGTTCAAGTTCTATCTAAGGGGGGTATGAATAGGAAGGGTTCTACACCACTATGAGTAGTGTTCTAGATTTACTACATTAGGTAAATATCTAGGATGGGAGAGCTCGGTAGGTCTACCCGTACCCACCAGTTGAACCATGCAAGGGTTACGTTACTTATACCTGTATATCTAGATGTTTAGGTTTGATACATAGGTCTTACCATCCTGAACCACAATGGGAATATCACCTACACAAAGTTACACATATCCCAAGAGATATTTCACCGTGAATGCACCGAAATAAGCAGAAGCAGAGCATTTTCATTCCAAACCATGCTTCCACTAGAAAGTGTATTTTTATAGACACTCCCGAAATCGACTGTCTAGATCTAACCGGGAGCACTGACAATTGCTTCTGCACCACCTCGATCAAATTATCTTAGGAATAAGCACTTCTCTGTCCTTCAGAACCGTGTCCTTGTTACGAGCCGAATAGCTTTCAGCCTCACTTGGCAAGTAGACGGTTGATACGGCGTATCCCGAACGATGTACCGGCGCATAGGACAGGTTGCTTACCGTACATGATATCGTGGCGCCTGCCCGCCCCTAACGATGCTACCAACTTGACTTAGACGCCTATCTGTGTAAAGAATCCCCTCGTATATTACCTGTCTGGTATAGTAATCTAACTGCCGGGTAAGTGAGAGGTTTAAGGAAACTTTATTAGAAAGGCCTGTAGGTTTCCAAAAGATTTAGTGCCATATGCAAGTTGACTTAACGCAAAGGTCTTAATCATCTCATCCATAGTGCCACTGCGTCGCACGCACTTGGCAACCTCATGGGCAGCTTCATTTAAAGACCCTCTCTCTTCAACTATTTCCTTCTTAATCTCGACCCAATATAGCTTGCAACGCAGAACTAACAAGACGTGTTCTCTCCTTGGGAACACTAGGAGCTACGAACAAGCCGTCTAAATTTCTTCTACTCTAAAGGCCTGGAACAGCTCAACGACAATGCGTGAGATTTCAGCATCAGAGATCATGGGATTACAGACGCTAGCAATGTTGAAGTCGCACCGGTAGACCCCGCGGAGCCTATCACGAGCTATCTCAGGTTGATCTCGGCGGTAACTTTGGCGATCTGATATCGCTTGGTTTGTTTGATATTTGGGTGCTTGGCTAACCGACGCGCCAACGGGAAGTAAGATCGTATCTTAACGAGAGCCCGCCACCCTGGTCTTCCAGGTTATATATGAGTCCTGAATCTTGGCCATATTTTTCTGAAAGGACATCTCGGAATTGGAAGACCGAAATGTCTCAAGGGATCCCGCTATGGCGTCTTAAATCATCACCAACCGTCTGGCTGTTAAGGTTCAGGTTTGTGAGAGGCCGATAAACTAGCTCTAGAACACTTATAAAATATCATCACGCAGTAGCAGACGATGACCTACCCGGCTGCCAGTACCTTTTTGGTGTATTAGGCTAATCACTAGAGCGAGAAGGTGTTGCTTTCTCTCGAGTTTCCATGCTATCAAAATGATTCTCCAGAGACCCGCGTTATGATGATATTTAACGTAATATATGATTAGAGTAGTTTGAAAAAAGAAAAAGAAAAAGGAAATTGATTAAAACTACAATGCTTCGCATACCTACGCAAGCTTGCCAAGCTGTAATTCCATGGTATCTCGGCCGCAAGATTTATAACCGTTGAATATAAGACTTAGCAAGTGCAGTCATAAGTTGCAAAACCACTAACAAATAACACCGACAACATCCAGGTCTTCTTCCCTTCCTTCTTCCCTATGACACAATTGGTTGATCTACTTTTACGCTATGTACTACCCTAGGTTGAAAAGGGTTACCTTGTCGAAGATTTAGGATCATGATTTAGTCATCTGGGGAAGCTGACAATATGGAAGAAGCCTACATAGTACACTAGGTACATAATAAGTAGCAGGTCTTTACGGCAGCTGTTCCGTAGGGACACCATGTATGTAGTGTACTTACTTACCCCAGATTGTCTCTGCCATGATGCCTGGAACAGCGGAACAGTGGAGCCTTAGCTACCTTCAATTACCTAGAGTCGGCTAAAGAGCTATGTACCTAGGGCGCCTACCTGGATACCATAGGTACCTACTCAATACCTAAGTAATTATGTGTGTAAGGAGTTGCCGCCGGCGCAAGTAAGTCTTCACAATGATAATCTTTTCTTCGTCTCCGTTTTCCTCTTCCTCTTCCTCTCTCTCTCTCTTTCTGTCTCCCTCTGTCTCTTCATTACACTTTACACACATACATTACCAACTCACATCAAATAGTTGGTACCTAGACTCTCTATGTACCTTGTTGTTCTCTACTAGTTCCACGCCCATCGTCCATCTAGCTTATCGAAAACTTCGAAACAAGCAATGCATAATAATTTGGAGTGCTGAAAATGAATTGTAGCACGAAGTCCCCTTCGCTACATTCCTGCCTTATCAGTACATTCACGTGAAGTCGGCTCAGGGGTTGGTCTGGTTGGCACTGATCGACCTCGTCCACACTTGCGCGCCATCATGACGCGACGGATAGTATGTCTACCTTCTATCCTACTACATACCATATATCATACACAATGCAATGCAATACCTACCTACCTAGGTATACACGTAGGCATTCAATGCTGATTCTTGACCCCTCCCGTAATAGGTGCGCACCATTACCCAGCTCGCCGCCGCCGCATTCTTCGCCTTTCTCGTCATCTTCCTCCTCGATCGCAACTTTCGACTCCTACCCAATGCCGTCCATGAATATATGCCCCAGCACCACCACGGCCTCGTCGTCACCGACATCGCCATAACGAGATGTAATAAAGTCAATATATTCTCCTCGTGCAAGCTCGACCCTGAAGTATGGCATCGGATCGACAAGAACCTGTACCTCGGTCGTTCGTGGACATCCAGCGCATATATCCACGTCCAGCGAAAGAAGGAGGAGGACCTGGCTGCCAATGATAAGGTGGTCATTGACGTTAAAGTTGGTCCAATAGACCCCTCAAAGGCTGCCGCTGGGGAACAGCTCGACTCGAAATGGGAATCAAGATCAGCGGGCCTATGGATCTTGCGATCTTCTAAACCGCACGCGAGCGATTCGAAAGAGGCCGTCACCGCTGTCGACGTACTCTTTGGCGATGACGCTTATGAAGTACGTCCTGGTTGGGCAATCCGGGGACTCGCGCTTCTGCTCGATACGAACCGAGACATGCCATCTGCCCACATCACTATCCGACGTGGTAGCCACCAAGAGCCTAAGCAGCCAATACCTCGAATCAGGGATAATGGCAAGTTCAAGATCATGCAGCTGGCTGATCTACACTTGAGCACGGGCATAGGACACTGCCGAGATGCTGTTCCGGACGAGTATGAAGGTGGTGCATGTGAGGCCGATCCACGCACGCTCGACTTCGTTTCCCGGCTCCTTGAGGAGGAGAAGCCGGATCTGGTCGTTTTAAGTGGTGATCAAGTAAACGGGGATACCGCTCCCGATGCCCAAACGGTATTTTCCCCTTCTTTTTCTTTTCTCTCGAAATATAACTAGCATCTAGTACCAGCTGCTGACCCTGACCTCGCCAGGCTATCTTTAAATATGCACATCTGCTCATCAAACACAAGGTTCCTTACGTATCAATATTTGGTAACCATGACGACGAAGGATCTTTGCCGCGAGCTGGGCAAATGGCAATCATCGAACAATTACCATACTCGCTATCGAGGGCTGGGCCGGACGATATCGACGGTGTTGGCAATTACTACGTCGAAGTCCTAGCCCAAGGGAGCTCGAAACATTCTGCCCTTACCTTGTATCTCCTCGACACTCACTCTTATTCTCCCGATGAACGGCACTATAGCGGGTACGACTGGATCAAGCCGAACCAGATCGAATGGTTCAAGCAGACCGCTTCCAGTCTCAAAAGCAAGCACAAGGAGTATACTCATATTCATATGGACCTTGCCTTCATTCACATCCCCCTTCCGGAGTATGCGATTCCTGAGAACCACTTTGTTGGAGAATGGCGAGAGGGAGTTACTGCTCCACTCTATAACACGCATTTTCGTGATGCCCTAGTGGAAGAGGGAGTAGTCATGGTCAGCTGCGGACAGTAAGTAAACATGAGCATAACGATATAGATATGTGCTAACCTGGCGGTAGTGACCATGCCAATGACTACTGCATGCTTTCAACAGACGAAGAGAAAGGGAAGCCTGAGCTATGGATGTGCTATGGGGGTGGCGCTGGTTTTGGCGGATACGGAAACTACGAAGGTTTCGTCCGACAAGTGCGCTTGTTTGACATCGATATGAACACGGCGCGGATCACAACGTATAAGCGACACGAATATGGTGAGACGGAAAAACGTATCGATCAGCAAGTCATCGTGGACGGTGGTAACGTAATGCCTCCGCCGGAACCACCGGTACAGGAGGAGGTCGTGGCTGCCTAATAAATTCATCAGAAGTACTTTATTCAACGAATCGTTATCGTGAACCGGTACCAGCTGGATAGCTACCCGGCGTCGAATCTATCTCAGCTCGACGTGAGCGTTGCGTATTGGCCAATGCCAGACGCTTGGATTCTCCTTTCCACATATTATTACGCACATTAATGCTACGATGATGATGATGATGCACAAACAGTCGTTTCCAGGGGTAAAAAAGGCACAAGAACCTCGGATGTTTTGATGGCGGCCTTTTGGGAAGCAACCAGTCCGACAATCAGTAGACATGAGCCGAACATTGGAACGGAGGTATTCCAACGCGACATGTCAGATGAATACATATTCCATAACTACAAATTCTTTTAAGGGTAGCTCTCTTGCTCTGTTATTGCTTATTACTAGCGCTCCCTACCGTTATTATACTAGTACGTACTTAATAATCCTGTATGATATGGTACGAAAGGAAAGAAGAGAAGCGAGGCAACAAGTAGAGAACCAAATCAAGCTAGATAATACTACAGCGCGCCATTATACATTGCCGCTAGTAAAGAAAGATTCGTAACCGAATAATCACAGTGTCTTTGCATCTCATCACAGTTGGGAATCTAGGAGGGGCACCTCTGTTATGGCGTTGAAGAGATGAGCCAAGAAGACGAAAAACTCGATATCATTGGCGTAAGCATCCGCTACCGCGTAGGTAGGCAGATGAGTGGGTGGTCATACTATGATGTTATGCATATGCATGGTGAGGGGGCCAAGATGGTCTGCGCTCGGGAGGGTTCCCCATTTTATAAGACGGACGGACGGACATACATCGGATCATCAACATCATTTCAAAACTAGAAGAGTTTTTATTCGTTTCGATTCGAGTTAGTCCTCTAGGTCTGTTTCTCTATATACCTTACCAAAGTAGTGTAAAGTACATTTGGGGTCCGATTCTCATGTTCTAGGCAGGTACCCGGCCCTCCTCCTTTTTCACCTTGGTCGGGGGGTTGGGATGACGGGGCTGGTTTGGCTCTCGTCTACTCGGGTGGGAAGGATGGGTAGGTAAGGTAGGTTATATACAACTCCGCGCTATGCAGCAAAGCTTGCTTTCGTGTGGATAAAAAACCCAAAAAAAACCGACGACTTCAACAATATCTCTTGTATTGATGATCTCTAATCATTCCATCAAGAAAGTCTTGGAAAAAAAAAGGGGGGATTCGTTCTTGATTTAAGCGCCGGCGACTTTGAAGGTTTGCTCGAGAGAGAGGGCGTCCTTGGGACCGGCCTCGCCGGCCTTGCCGCCGAAGACGAGCTGGGCGGTGAGCTGCCAGTGGGCGGGGATATTCCACTCGGCGGCGACGCGCTCGTTGATGAGGGGGTTGTAGTGCTGGAGATTGGCGCCGAGGCCCTCGGCCTCGAGGGTGGTCCAGGTGGCGAACTGCAGCATGGCGGTGCTGTGCTCGGCCCAGGTCGGGAAGCGGTCCTTGTAGAGGGCGAACTTCTCCTGCATGCCGCTGACGACGGTGGTGTCGATGAAGAAGAGCACGGTGCCGGCGCCGGCCTTGAAGCCCGCGTTACGCGCGGCCGTGGCGTCCCAGCTCTCGGCAGGCACGATGGGCTTGAGCACGTCCGACGTGATGTCCCATAGCTTGTCGTGCTCGGCGCCGTAGAGCACGAGCACCCGGTTCGACTGCGAGTTGAAGGACGAGGGGATCTGGATCAGGTTCTCCTGCACGATCGACGTCACCTTGTCCTTGGCGATGGGCAGCTCCTTGTTCAGCTGGTAGAAGGACCGGCGAGCCTTGAAGGCCTCGAGAAGCGTGGCGGAGCCGGCGGCCATGGTGACGGGTGTGGAAGTTGCGGAGGAGGGGTTGCTGCGCGCAGGGCTCGTGAAGGTTCTCGTGGTGAGGGGGGCGCAAGTCTTGACAAGATTGGAGGGGATGAGTGCGTGAGTGGCTCGGCAGGTCGCGGAGGAGGTAGCTGTGGTATAAAGTCGTGAAGCGGAGAGGAGGGTCGAGGTCAAGACTCGGGGGCGCATGGTGGGCATATATATATATGTACGTATATACTTAAGTATGTGGATGTGCAAGTGTATCACAGTATATCACACACGTAACGTACACAGACACACGTGAGGAAGGACCCTAGATACTTAGTACGCTATACGCAACTACGCTATCGTACATGCGTAGACAACGGCTTCCTAGTTGAGTTATACAAATAGCGTTGCTCGTTACATGCAGGCTAGACGCCGGATGGATACCCTACCTCGCAGGACAGGACGGGGGGGAGAATTGGGAGAATGGGAGACGGGGTTGGTTCGGGTCTGTAAGCGCGAGACGCATGTGGGTGAGGGGTTTAATGGGAAATCCTTGTGGTTCACGACACGTTCTGTAAGAAATTATTAATGCAGCCTGAATAGACCGGACTGGAACTTGGACTGGGACGGGCAGTTGGGAATGGGCGCCGGTGGATGTGGATTGGGGGGGGGGGGTGGGGGGGTGGTTTTTGGGAACGCCAAATGACAATATCAATCTATCAGATGATGCCAGTGACTAGCCATCACCGTTAGTGGGGTCTCGACTGCACACCACTGACCGTGTTAGATGCCAGTTACACTGCCATTACAGGCCATCGGTGGGTAACGGTGGATTCCCGGTGGATCCCATTCCGAGTTGGCGGTCAGATCGGCCTTCACGATGGCTTCCATAGGTATCTAGATACTTAATGTGCTGCATTATCAGTGCAGTGGTGTATTACCGTGATGCCTGACGCAAGACAGAAATGAGACCGTGTATACTACACTACCCAGTCCATTACTGTCCCATCTATCTAGAAAACCTTTCACTGTTGACTCTCCTTCGTCTTATGGGTGTCGGAAAGCAGTGTAACAGAAAGTCATCTATTTCATCTCACACAGAATTTGGAATGAAGATACAGTAAAAAGAAAGGTAGCACAGCATAGCATTGCAAGATCTACTACCTACCCATTGTGGATTGATTCTCAGGTACGTAGTACCGAATACACTGTGGCCGGTAATAATCACGATAGAGAAGTAATGCATGTTACAAGTTACTAGGTAGTATGTATGTTATACGCGTGAAGGAAATAGATGGATACATTTTCGAGTCGTCGTTTCGACTCGGCTGTAGTAAACATTACTCGCAGCTTTGTCGTGCAAGTACACCGAAGAGCAAAATGCGCTAGCGCAAGGCCATGGACACTAAAATTCGCTGCTTAACAATCAACTTGTCCTACAAGGTTTTATAATCGCGATATAATGCGAAATGTGGAGCACCCAACCAAGGGAAAGGGAATAAACAATTAATAATTAAAACATAAGAATAGAAAAAAAAAAAAAATAATGACTAGGTTGATAAACATGTTCCAGAATTATTGTTAAGCGGGGCTGGCCTGCTTACACAAGTCTGGGTAATCAATCACGAAATAAGTCCCCCATGGCGACATTTCCACCGACCGAATACGGGTTCATATTAATTCCGATTTTCTTGATTTGTATCCGGCAAGGGCGGAATTAAAAATGATCAAGGCAGATGGATACATAGTATAATGTAGCGTGGTGTAGATGATAAAGTGGAAAGATAGGTAGATCGGTAGTGTAGAGGCATACGTAGTATACATATCTACCTAGGTACCTACATGGTGTAGTTAAAGCACCCGTGAGAAGAACCGTAAATGTCCAAATGTCTCAATACCCAATATCCTTATTCCTCGCACAGAAATTTCTTGACTTGTTTCCGGCACTTACTATCCCACCCGGCTGTTGTGGTCTTGCTAGTGTTTTATTTTTATTTTTTCCCTTTCGGAGCGAGGCAAAACCTTGCTCCGCCTTTCTTTCTTTCCGATGGAGGGGCAGAGTCCAATTCCGATTCAAGTGACCCCTCCTAATACCCTAAAGTAATCTCGAAAAAAAACCCCACGAAATGGTACGCACATAGTAGTGTTGATCATTGCTTCTGTCCGTGCCTATCAGCGCATGATCCCGCCCTCCCTTTCCATTTCCCATTCCTCTTCTTCCTCCTAAACCTTGCTCGTCTCTTCTTTCACCTTGAGCCGAGAATCGCGGCTATGGACAGTCAATGCTACTCACAGACGCCACGTCGTTTAATTGCCGGAATAGGCAATTCTCATTCGAAAGCCTACCTAGGTAGTTCAGGTGGCTATATCTATATCTGGGCAGAGGGCCCGGAGGAGTCCCGGAGAGCTGACCTCATCTTTCAGAGCCTCATCTTTCCCCTTTTGGGGGAGACTGGAGGGCAAGCCAGTTGCCTGTGCTACATGTATAAATTGCTAGATGCTGTCATTAATTTATCATCACATTTAACCTAATCGTCGTCACTCGCCATTTAAGCTGTAGCGACAATGGTGGTGAGCAAGTTATCGCACGCGAACCCCCTAGCCGACAATGACATCGTCACCATGCGCATGAGCAGGTGACCCCCTATTTAATCAATCTCAGAAGCACCAGGAACCTTTTCTATATTCCACTATAGTACATATAACAACATTATAATTGTCATGATCAATATTTTTCATGACGATGCTAATTCCACAAGGTACCTATGTCTGTCTACGTCGGGGCGCGAAGCAACAGGCACCCGTGGCGTTAGATAGGTCTCTTTCCAGCTTGCGCGGCATTCTTCATAAATCTAACTGCCCTTTTGTAAAGCCCCATGATGTAATCCATAGCACGTGAAATCAGTGAAAGAGATACACGATGCCCTCAATTTGAACTCCGTAAAACAAGAAAAAGGAAAAAACCTAGTATCCGGCGACCATGCGGGGTATTGATTCGCCAAAGTAGACCTGAGAGAGCTAGCTAGCTACCAAGTCTCGGCAATGTATTGGCCGACTTCCTTCTTCAACTCCCAGAACTTTTTCGCCTCGTCGTGCTCCAGGTTGCCCTTGGCCATGGCAACCTTGATAAGTGCCTCTTCGACACCTTCACCCATGCCCTTGCTGCTTCCGCATACGAAGACACGCCCGTCGACGGAATTGATGATGTACCAAACTAAATCCGCTTGGTTGGCCACCTCTTCTTGGACGTAGCGGCCCTCACCGCGCTGACTCTGTATCACACGCTTGACCTCGTCTTCATGGACGCCCCACTCACCACTATACAACTCGTCGACAAGCGAGTCGCGGATACCTTGCAGGACCCACACCTTGTTGGCGCAGTTTGCGTTTTTGAGACGTCGCTGAACAAAACCTCGGAATGGCGCGATACCCACGCCGGCTCCGATGAGGAGCATCGGCCCGTCTGTAACGAATTGTTTCGCCAGAGGATTGGCCATCAGACCTTTAAACATGGGGATATAGAGCTGAGGTGACTTTTCACCACGGCTCTGCGAATCCAAGAAAGTAAGGGCTTGGCGCTGGAAAAAACCAGAGCCAACACCGGTGCGGTTTCCACCACGCCAGTCAGCCGTCTCATGAACGGTGACAGCTATCTCAATGATGCGATGCTGCTTACCGTCTCGGATTTCGTATGATTCATGTGGGTCATTGGAAAGGGAGTAGAACCTCGGCATCAGAGGTTGAAGGACAGTCAGAAGGACATCCATAGGGGGTTTAGCCGAGGGGAAAGCACTGAGGATCTGAGAGACAGAGATATGGGGCCCAGTGCGGAAATCGCAAAAGACACCTTGGCCCTCTCCAGAACATAGGAACATGAGAATCTTCTTCTCATTAGGGTCATGACAATGCTCAGCTAGCACACGCAACAGGGGCTTTGTCGGTGGATATGACTGAAGATCGCAGCACCAGGTGAGCAGGGCCCGGCGCGTTGTCACGAGTTCTCTTGCTTGGTCATCGCCCCAGACAGTTGGCCACCGGCCCTTCGTAGTCCGCAGTAAGACTGGCTTATCACGAAGGAAGCGAGGGACCAGCAATAGGTCGAGGACAAGGTCTACGACAGGAGCATCATTAGGCGCAGAGACGCCGATAGCACCTCCAACTTTGAAATCCAGATTATCCTCGTTGGGATAGTCAGTAATATCGAGGTCGAAATGGAAAGTTCTCTTTTGGGCGCCGACTTTAGTCAGTTCCCTTGTATTGTGGATCTTGGCAGGATAAACATGATAAGGAGGGTGTGGCTGAACAAAGGATGGAGGCTGTATGGAGGTGTCGAGATCTTCGAGCTCTAGGTTCTGGATGGCGTGGGCCAATGACTCGGGGCTCCGATTTTCGCTACTGGTGTCATTACCGAGGGAAATACCCGAGTCGGCGGGTGAGGCTGTCTGAGACCGGCGCCGACCCTGCTTTTCTAGGAATATGAATTGCCCAGGCAGGTCGGCAATGCCTGTTAAGGTCGTAGGGACCCCCCTGATGTTGAGGCCCAAGGAGCGGAAAGCATCGTTGTCTGGAAGAGGGACCTGTTCATATTCAATCCCCTCTTTCTTCTTCTGAAAGTTCATGCAGCAGCCAGCGCCACAGCATCTGTTAATGAGCTGTTGGGTAGATTCGCCCGTAATCCGCTGTATATCAGAAGCGCTCTGGGATATGAGGCGGGTGGAGGCGCGCCGTCTACGCGGCGGTTCTGGGGCTCGTAATTCATCCTGATCTTCGGAGTCTTCAGAGTATGTGAGTGAGGGGGCGATTGAGGGGAGATGTGAGTCCTCGGGGATGCTCTGAGCCACCGAGGCAGCAAGTATCTGGTCGACTGCAGCACTCATTGCAAATCCCGGGGTTGGGGATTCTCCTCTCTTTAGTCCTATCTTCTCTCTTATCTTCTCCCTCGCCGCCGTAAAAGAGGGAAAAGAAGAAGATTGTAGTTTTCGAGGGGATATGCGAGTCGACGGACGTAGCCGAGGTAGCAAGGATCAATGGAGGATGTCGATAATTCGCACTGTGTCACGATGCTGACGCCACAGTAGGGTTCGATTGATGTTTGCAGTATGGGGTGTGTGACAAGGTGGGCGAGTGATTACATGCACTACCTTGGTGAGAGAAGGACAGGTGTTGCTAGTATAGAAAAAAAAAACGTAGGTTGGAATTGGCTTTGAGCTAATTGTAGCAAATAATGGCCAGTACAGAGACGTGATGTGATGTAATATACTCAAGGAATACTTAGATTAGGTAGGTAGCATTGGTGGGAGGAAGACCAGTGGATCAATTGACTGCACAGAACAATAATGCTTGACAAGCAAGATTGAGGTTCGTTGGACTGAGGGTCAATGGTGACAGAGGGTTGGAAATGCGAAAATAGGCTGGAAGAGACCGAGTGGCATTGATTGTCATTATTAATAAAGCAAGCGAGCCGAACAAACGACCCAGATCGTCTGCAGACACTCCAGACCGCCGTCGATTGCGATTACAATTGTGATTGTGGATGATGACAGCCTTCACACTACCTGGAAAACCCCTATCAGATGTGGCTTGCAGGGCAGAGGGTGGGGACAATCTGATAACTTTGTGCATGACATGTACCTGGCATGT
Source organism: Xylaria digitata (assembly GCA_022495195.1). Lineage (NCBI taxonomy): Eukaryota > Fungi > Ascomycota > Sordariomycetes > Xylariales > Xylariaceae > Xylaria > Xylaria digitata. The sequence goes on along the minus strand of MU376960.1, from coordinate 125,712 downwards.
ATCTGAGATGTACCACTCTCACCCTCTTCTATAGTACTTTTGTATGCGTGTACCCGGGCAGTGCCCGAGCACAGTACAACCATTGATTACTTCCGATTACGACACTGGCAAAAGTGCTTCAGGGAACTCCGGTCTCCGCCGATCTCGCGTGACCTCAAAATTTAATAATAAACAAGACAAAAACAAGACGAAATAAAATAAAATAAGATAAAATAGAATGGAATAGAATAAGGACAAGTTTGCATACACACTACACCACCTACACTAGGTATACCAAGGCAATAGACAGTGCTACGTGTTACATTACGTACCGTTTATGCAAGCCGAATACCCCATTGAATATTTGTAAACCATTGTAGGCTTATACTAGCAAGGCTTGGTATGTACGTACGTGTACGTATACGTGCTGCGTATGTATGTAATAGCATCATTGTATATCCCTCTCCCAAGAAACAATCATGTATACAACTGACGCCCGCTTATATTTCAGCAGCACATTGATTCGTACTACAGATGGTCACAATCAATAGTACCAACCAATCACTCAATCACTGACAGTCGGCATTCTTTTGCTGAGTTACACGATACTCTGTCATATCGTTACCCAACTTACCCGCTATTATTATTTTTTGTGGATTATCGCACCATCCTTGTTACGCAGGTCGTTGATCTGTCCCCCAGACAAACCCGCCGTCATGGCATTGGTATCCTCCGCAAACAACGGGGATACAAACGTGGATACACTCATGATGAATTTCCCCGGCCCGGATTTCTAGAAAATACGACCCTGCTGGGATACTAGCAGTGTTTCCGGCTAGACACACCTGTCGTACCTGCATGTAACTCCCTAGACATGCTTCTCCTCCTATACAAAGACGGTTAATATAGGAGTATTAAAGTGCTGTCAACAAAGCAGGTGCCGGAATAAGTCTAAGGTCATGTTCCATAAATAAGGCTTCATTTTCTTAAAATCTGGGCCGGAAAAGTTTTGCTGAGACACTAACATATGGTATACGGCACCAAGTACCGAGGTGGAAGACTTCCAGTGCTCCGGCGTAATTAGCGAGCACATGGCTAAGACACACGTGCATAGGGACTTAGCTGACCCCCTTATCTTTCTGTCTCTTTCTGTCAGGGAGATTAGGCACCGTGGTGATAGGAAAAAAAGGCAGCATCCAGCCGAGGATAGCTGAATGCTACTTAGGCTACATGGCTTGCTTTAATATATTTCCTACGGCATCGATTCACGGATGCTATTGGAGGTTTGTAGAGTATCAGCTCGGCACTAAGGTATCATCGCTTCCATGATATTCCTCCTCGCCAGCGAATTTGTTGTGGAGGAGCCCAATGACATTGATGATCAGGCCCGAGCGCTGTTGTGCCACCATCCTTCTTCCTGTAATCTAATCAATCAATCATCGATCGATCGACAAGGGGTTTATCAATCTCATCTACCCACCATGTACTAGGACTGTAGCCTCCGAAACCGGCCATCGAATTGGAACCGGACCAGCACCCGACCTTACCCGAAACAGCCAAGCACACTTATTCCTAGGAACCTACACCAGTATTATGATAGCAGCATTACTGTAGCAGGGGTAAGATCAGATAACAGCCCGCGTAGCCCGTAGTATTCGCTAGTGTAGTCTCTGTAGTACCTCGTCTTACCTACATAATCCACTAGATTCGCCAATACCAATTTTAGCAAGACTTGCCGAATCTCGCTGATGACGTTATTACCATCGCTAGGCTCTTCTCTCTTGTTGAGAGTTGATTTCGCGAGGAATCATCATACACTACTCAACAAACAGAAGTATACAGTATGTACTCGATGATAGTCACCGCCCAATTTTAAATACCCTGAATAGAGCCCCTGAACCTGAATGTTTCTCGGACAGCCTCAGAGCCGCTCACGCCATGTCGAATGATCCAGTTAATTGTTGGCGTTTTAAACATGCACAGTCATGTTTTTTCTCTCTTTTATTCTAATATCTAAATTACGTGGTCCCATTGTTGTCAAAATTTTCAATTCCTTACGGGTTTGCAGCTATGCATAGCACAACAGACGATCACACGTAATCGTCTCGATCAAACCGAGTACGAAGGCAGGCTGGCTGGTAAGGCGCCTCTGCAATTCTTGCGATTACCCGTTTTTAGATTTGCGAGTTTAGCCAAAGCTATCTTGCCTGCGAATTAACCTAATCAATCAACCTTGCAATCTTTGTCACGTTTTTAATTCAACTCGACGCCACACCGACGGTGCCGTATCATACTATTGTCAATAAACAACCCAGACATTTCGCAACAACATCCCAACTAGAGATCCAAATGGAGCCGCATAACAATTTATGTCTTTGTTTATTTTATACCCGATTAACCGGATTAACCTTCTAGTAGTCGAGCCGTGTTTTTCCGCCAGGTGATATGAACCCTGTATCTAGCTCAACGGCCCGACATACTTGGATCGTCCTCGTCCTCACAGGTAACGAAGCCTCAAAAATGGACGGGGTCAAGCCATCCATAAAATCCACCATGGCTTCAACTTGCTACATTCCTTGGAATGACAGTAGGAAATTGGGTTTCCCTGGACCACTTAGGCTTTTTTTTTTTCTCGCCAACTGGATCAGGAGCAGACTTTCAAAATATCGAGTATACCTACACGAGAATATGTGATGTCGCCTATAACTCTGTTTCCGAGTCAGCGAAACCCAAACAATATATTATTCTTAGCTCCTCGTTTCTCGTCCTCTTCTTCTCATCTACCATATTACTCGTTACTCATGTTAAGATGGTTGTGCCGAAAATCGAGATAGCGATCGTTGGTGGTGGCATTGCCGGGTTGGCTCTAGCTGCTGGCCTGATAAAGAAGCCACATATCAGTGTCAATGTATATGAGGCGGTGGCTCAATATTCAGACGTCGGGGCTGGCTTAGCGCTTCATTCGAACGCTATCAGGGCCATGGCTCTCCTTGGGCCCGAAGTACGGCAAGCCTACTTTGATAAGGCTTTGACTATGGGCGAAGAGGACCAAGAGATGGCGACTGAAGTCATTTTAGCTCAAGGCCAATACACCGGCCAGCTAGTTGCTGAGCTGGGTAAAGCGAAGGGTAGAAAGACCGTGTGTCGTGCTGATCTTATCGACGGATTTCGAGCCCTCATTCCACCCAGCTCCATCATCAACTTCGGGAAAAGACTGCGCGTTATCACAGAGTGGCCAGCACCCCGGGATCCGAAAATCGAACTCACTTTCGAAGACGGCACGTCTGCGTTTGCTGACTGCCTTCTCGGTGCGGACGGTATCCATAGTATCACAAGAGCTTATCTTTTGGGGCCAAAACATCCAGCCACTGCGCCTAAAAACCACGATGGTTGGCAAATCTACCGAACGATGGTCCCCACAGAGAAGGCAAGGAAGCAAATTAATCCCAAATGGACGACAACTGTGCCTATCCTGCTTGGGCCGAGAGGCCACATAAATTGCATACCACTAAACAAGAACACACGCCTTAGTGCCGGTGTAGCTGTTCGCGGCGCCAAATTCACGCCTGATGGCCACGCTCCACCCCTTGATTCTACGCTGTATGCAGACTACAGCGAGGAAGCGCAAAAGATCGTACGGATGGTCACCAAAGACACGAGCGCGTCCTGGACCGCAGCCGACCACGATCACGCGCCTTTCTATGCCCGAAATAACGTGGCCATATTCGGAGATGCCGCCCACGCCTCACTACCCTTTGCCGGGAATGGAGCGGCTCAGGCGTTGGAGGATGCGGCCGTCCTCAACTGCCTTTTTCACCACATCAATAGGATCCAAGAGATCGCTCCTGCGCTTCAGGCATTTTGCAGGATACGGCGGCCGAGGAGCCAGGCGGTTGTCGATGTGGCACGGAAATTTGGGCGTGTATATGTTTTTGCCGAAGATGGAATGCACGAAGATCTGGCCGGAATGAAGACATTCTTCGCACAGATGGCAGCCTTTACCAATGATTTTGATGTTGAGCACCAAAACGGCGAGGCCTTGAAGCTGTTCCATCAACTACTAGGAGGCGACATGAACGGCCAAGTGTGATGTCCTCCGACACTCTCAAGCCGATCTTGGTTTGGCCTGCTTCGTACTTAGTGGCTGCGCAGTCTGTGAACAGCTATAGTCGTTCCTGTTGGATGATGGAGGTAATTAGAAACCGTATTTGCAGATATACAACATGTATTACAAGGAAATTTGAAGCGGTCGGGAGCTGTGCCGGCTCCTTCGCGTAGGATAATTCTGATTCGGCTGAAATTGCTTTTTTCATGCATTAATTTTACTAACATCGGATCGTGCCCTTTTTTCGGCTTCACAGCCGTTTAGTTGCACTCGTTCCCGTCCGCTCGTTACACCGGACGAAATAACAAGCTCTGAAATCCAATCGTGTCCCATGATGCGCCAGCAGCTCAAACTAAAAGGAGTCGTCGATCAAGCTCGTTTGACCCGGGCGGGTAAAGGATTTGGACGAAGGTGAGACAATGCCAAGAGGTGCGCGTCGGCAGCTTTTCGAAAAGCAACTGGCAAGGCAAATTTAATTAAAATAGCGATTCAGCTCACGCGAGTTAAAACATGCTTGTAATTAATTACATGATAGAACGTGACTGACTGCTTCCCCGTCATTACAGGGAAAGATACAGTGGTCTATATCTCGTGCCTCTGTCCTCGATGTCCTGCTCGCCTTGCTGTGCGGCGTCGCAACGTTGACCACAATAGGAAACAAGGATACGCTTCACATATCCCGGCCCGCCCACAAATCTCGGGGCTATCAACTCCCGAACTGTTTGGACGGGCGTTTTGCTCTCACGTTTCAGCCAGTCTCCCGACAGCCGTCGGAAGGTCACCCGCACTTTAACACTAGCATCCATGCTACAACGCGCTGATACCACGCACACACGTAGTAGGTAGCTAGGTCGGGTAGTAGATCGACCGGCCACCAAAAGATGCAGACTCTTTGACAGAGGAGTTGAATGTCAAACAGTCCTCCGGGGCCCGTAGAGGACAGCCCGTCCAGCTGAGCAGCCAACCGGTAGCTGTCCACGTTGAGCCTCGTTTCCCCATGAAAATCAGGATCTTCGTTCGCCGTTGCGGGAAGGGGGGGCAGGCTCATTTGAAGAGCGCCTCCCCAACTCGTAGTAGCATGAATGATTGTTATTTTTGTTTCTCTATTTACTCACTCTGCCACCCTAGTCCCGTGCTCTCTCTCATTACTCCCTTTTTTTCATTCGTGCTCATTTCGGCACCTTACTAGTAGCGATACCCGTGGTCTTGAAGTTGCTGGCTTAACCTTCACCCATTCCCCTGCATCTCGTAATACAGACGGCGTCAGGTCCATATCCGAATAACTAATTGCGAATGACACAAATATCAAGAAGCAACGTGGCCCTAACCGTGGTGCTATACTGGACAGATCTTTGGGTTATTTGTCTCTGGAAAACCCTGTCGTGAGGTGTGGTGGTATCGACCAATCTCGTCGATTTCGCAATCCCGCTTCGAGGAATCCGGATTTCCTTCACCTGGTGTTGTGAAGGGATAAGTCCTTGAAGATACTTGCGACGCAGTGTTATCGTATTCTTACCGCCATATTTCGCTAACAATTACGATATGGACGCCTTACAGATTCAAAACCTCAACCTTACCCCAACAGCAAATGACATAACGCATCAAATACAGGCGAATAGTCGTTTTATTTACTATGCCACACTTAGCGCCATAGCCATCTGCGTGTGGCTTTTTCACTCGCCGAAACGGGAATCTCATATCCTAGCTTATGAGGTGCCCAGGAGGAAATGGATGTTTAATGCCGACACCTTAGTCAAGGATAGCTACGGCAAGGTTGGTGTATCCAATTACTAGGGATATATACCGAACTGTTGACAGATGCTGCCAAGTTTCGAGATAGCGTATACCAGATAAGATCCACAGAAGGTGTACGCACGATAATACCGCCAACACTGGTTGGCGAACTCAAGGGTCTGCCGGAGGACACCCTGAGCGCCAAGACGGCAGTCAGCGAGGTGAGTTGAGGCGACTATAGAAGCATCTACCTCCCGACAGCCTTGGTTAATGTTTTTGAGCAGGCCATGCTGAGCGAGTACACGCATTTGTCTGCAGATGCCCACTCGGATATCCTAACGCTGCTCTTGAAAACCAAGGCCACGCATAACCTGCAACGGATGATCTCGGTGCTAAGAGAGGAATTCCAATTCATCTTAGCTACGGAGTTTCCGGCTTGCGAAGGTAGGATCTCGGTTCGAGATAGACCTAATGCGCGATTGCTAATGAATACAGACTGGACGCCGTTCAGGATACAGCCGTTCATGGTGCGTGCGGTCTCTCGATTAAGCGGACGGGCCTTTGTGGGATCTTCATTAAGCCGGTCAGAGGAATGGATGAGCGTCAGCGTAAACTTCGCTATCACGGCGTTTATCGCCGTGACCAAGCTGCAGTTCTTCCCGCCCTGGATGCGCCCCACGGCGCAATACTTGGTCTCGGAGCTTAGGACGATCCGGAAAGACCTCGCCAAAGCACAGGCTTTGCTAGAGCCCTTGATAGAAGAACGGCTAAGCCGTGCGGATATGCCGGGTTCGGACAAGCCCGACGATTTCATCCAGTGGCTCTCGGACGCCCTTCCGGATGAAGAGAAACGGAATTACTTCATACAAGCCAAGATGCAACTCTTACTGAGCGCATCGTCAATACATACTACGAGCAACCTCACCACCGACTGTATATATGATCTCGCCGTGCATCAGGAAATGCAAGACGTCCTGCGAGAGGAGGCCATGGAAGTGTTTGCGGAAGAGGATGCCTGGGAACGGAGGGACAGTATAGCGAAATTGAAGAAGATGGACAGCTTCATCAAGGAGTCGCAACGACTGTCTGGCAATATCAGTAAGTAGGGATCTCAAAATACACTCCGTCGTGCCTTGGTTTATTTCCCTCTGTCCACCGAATCCTCAGAGAGAAACTCCAATATATCGAAGCTAACCCAAGGCACTGATAGCTTCCTTTATCCGCAAAGTCATGAAGCCGATTGACTTGTCAGACGGTACACATCTTCCGTCAGGAACCAGCCTCCTGACACCGCTCGCGGGAATCTCGTTCGACGAGCGATATTTCCCTGACCCTGAAGTCTTCGATGGCTTGCGGTTCTGGAAGCTACGACAGCAACGGCAATCGCCAAGCCCAATACGGTCTCCTTCATCTAGCACGTCCCTAGAAACAACGACCACCCCATCAAAATCCGCCACCACCACCTCCCCATCATCCCCTACTTCGTCACAATCTCCCACACCCCTCGATTCCAGCAAATACCAATTCACCAGCATCGGGGACACAAACCAGAACTTCGGGCTAGGCAAACACGCGTGTCCGGGGCGTTTCTTCGCAGCACAGGAGATCAAGCTAATCCTATCTCACCTGTTGCTAAACTACGATATAAAGCTTCATGACGGCGAGGCTCGTCCTAAACCTGTCGTCTTCATGATGACCAAAAGCCCGAGTCAGACCGCCGAGGTGCTGTTCAGACGGCGAAAGGCAGTATGAAACAAGAGTAATCCTTATATACTAAAGACATTATAGATAAGAGGGCGAGGGGAAGAATTACAAGGGAAAATGTGATATTTGAATGGTATCACTCGGCCTGAAGGCCCGGAGCCTCCCTGATCGAGCGGCCGGTATGATATCATGCTAATGAACGAGATTTGACCTAACTTGTGACTGACGAGTTATTGTGGTCTTTGGAGGTACTATATAGAGGGTAAATATGCGCGTATACCAACGTATATATATATTACGATAGGGGGAATCATTTCGGTTATTTGGTCTATTACCGGTTGGGGTTGGTTGCGGCCAACCACTTAGTGAGATATGCGGTTAGACTAGGGACTATGAAAGACATTGCTCTATGGGTAACAAGGAACCCGGTAGACTTCAAACTACTATGAATTCCAATTTGATCTATTGTCAACGATGAAAAAGCGGTGGATTCACACGTATAGAACACGAGACAGCTTGAACGAATAAACCTGCTGCTTCATAATCCAAGAGGATCGGGGGTATTCTCTTAACAAGGTACAATTATCTCATATGTTGATCGCAGCAACTTCGCAATTCTGGGGACCTAATGCTTTCTCGCCTTCTCTTCGCAATTTAACTCCGACGTCATCGTCATTGCTGTCGTCATCATCATTAGTCGATGAATGTCATATCATGCCTTCGTAATAAAATAACATAAACCCTCCCCATGCTGTAGCATGCCGTCGTCCCAGGGGGTTCCTGATCTCCTACTCGCTTCCAGAGCCCTCCACCTTCTTCATAGAATCAAGCCTAAGTTTTAAGCGCTGTATACGTGAACGAATAATAATCTGATGAAATCTGCCTAATGGCTGCGTCATGGGGGGAAATCGAAATAAAAGATCGACGAGAGCCTCCGAATTCCAGATTAAAGGTCCCTGATTATCTCCTCGGCTCTTCAAATGCGTCTAGCTAGAAGCATTGGAGAGTGCCAATTACTCTCCTAATATGGAGGCTCTGTCCCGCAGTAATGTATTGAATGTTCATATATGACTTTGATTGTTAAAAGGCTGTGTCCAGTGCGAATAAGATGTTTTATATGCCACAAAGGTATTGAACGAGGGATTCGAAACGAGCCTAGAGAGTGACATCTCGAGGCTTAACGCAGCGAATCAGTGTGTTTCACTGTCGCACGCTGATAAAACGGTCCTAGATCTGTTGGTTCCTGCCGTCGATCTATGTACGTAAGTAATATGCTGGGCTTGCGCCCTTAGAAATCTTTATAAAATTCTTCTGATACCGCCTTTATGCTGAAACCGGATCGACACTCCGAAGAAATGGAGATATGTAGTATATGCAAGGATGGGGGTGCGGTAAGTCTTGGATTCATGAGAAGGTTTGGTTGAATGGTTATGTTGGTATAATGTGTAGAAAGGATTTGCTCGCTTCTGGGGAAAGAATCAAATGCTTGCGAATCGCCCCCTGGTCTCAGGTACCCTTGCGTGGCATACCATCAGCTTTAAGCTAGTAGCCCATTCTTCGCATTCAGCGAGCAAAGCCCGATCGTGCCAGATACTGCTGCTCATGCCTGTAGGAGCTTCGTAGCATCGATTATACCACCAGCGGCCAACCTTCGAGACCATCTTCGTTATATTTTTGTCGCCTATTTCAGTGTTGTCATTCATCATTTCTGCTAGACTGCGCTCGTCCGTTTTCCTATCCTTCTTTGGCGTATTCGTAATTGAGCTAGCGACTGGCACGCCTACACGACAGGTCTTAATGTCAACAAACCCTTTCCTTCCTAGTAAACGCAATATGAGATCTGCGGTACTACTAAGGTAAAAGTCCGAATTCTGAATGCTGACTTGTTCTTTCAGATGTCGGACTGCCCGTCGAGTTCGGCTGCCGACGTTATTCAGGTCAACATCGAGAATAGAAAATTCAATGAATCCGCCAGGCTTTAGGACCCTTTGAGCTTCCGAGATGATATTGCGATAGTGGGCCTCCGGCGCAACTGCGGGGAAACGGAAGACGAGAGCAGTAAAACTGTCTGGCCCGAACGGAAACTTGTCGGCATGGGACATAAACTGAATTTGATGGTGATTTGACGGCGAAAGGGGGAAGGATGACTTGGTCTGGTGTTCTTGCGGCACTGGTGTGCGAGGAGAAAGGTTGAAGAAGTTCGCCGCAGGATATGTTTCTGCAGCATAAAAAGACCAGTCGTCGTTACCTAGCCCATCAATAACGAGGATTGACTGGCGCTTGAGGGAGCTCTCCTTGTTGACGAGATCTTCTCTCACGGGGCTAAATAAAACATGACCAAACGTGAGCCATTTGCTAACTGTCATTGAGCCCACACGTAGATTGACCTGAGAAAGCGGCGTTTCTTCGCTAAGTTTGCTACTAGCTGAAACCCTATTACTAGCCTGTGAGGTTCTCTGGCTATCAATTTCGACCTTTCCGTCTTCGGTAGAGGATGAACTGGTCCGAGGAGACGTCTTAGGTTCTTGATTCGATTCTAATTTAATAGTATCGCGGTCGCTATAGGTTGAAGCCAACTGAGGAGCGGGTAATGACGTCACTGGTGGTTCAGAATCAAATCGAAAGGCGGCATTAATCCGCGCAGTCATGTCAGCGCTTTGGTGGCTGGACGTCGTGGTGGTTTTGATGGCTGCAACCGAGATCCGAACATCTTGACCGGGCTCAGTTTTGAAGGTTGGTGATTCAAGGGGTTCCATCGACTTTTTAACTAAGTCAGAGTGATAGGTTTCAAGTGGAAATGGAACCCCACAAGATGATGTTGGGGATAGAGGAGGGCCCTCAAGAAGGTCGTTGAATTCATCCCAAACTTCGTCGTCTCCAAGCGGCGCTGAGGGCTCAGGTAAATGTGCCGTGTGAGCAATATAGCTGGACGCATCAGAACAGCTCGATTCGGATTCCTCTGCGCGGTCTGAATTCTCGTAAGATGGAAACACAAGAAATTCTTGACCGCGCTGTTCAGGGATCAATGAGCCGCTATGAAAAGTCTGATCGTTGTTTAAACGCTCCTGCGATGGTAGTTTCCCTGGCGATTCGGTATGTGTGGTTCTTGATGTTACCGAATCAGGAGGACTCGGGCCTTTCGCTATGGAATCCTCATCCGGCTGATCCAAATGGGGTGGTAGTAGCTGAATACTGACCCGATTGAACGGGCGGGAGAAGCTCTTTGGAGACGTCTGTTCTGGACGACTAGCCACGACCTTTGGAATTCTGCCGACTTGAGGAAGCCTACTTGGTCGATTAGGGGACGACTCGGTGGTTTTGCGCCCGAGTTGGAGATGTTCTTGTCCTGTATCAAGTTTCCAAATCTGGGGTACCGAATCGCCTAGTTTCGAACGAATACTGGTCGCACCTTTTCCGGGATGTGTTTGGAACAATGGGCTATGACCGCTATTAGTAGACGGCTGTCGGTCATGGTTGGGTTTTGCATCTGCAATGGGGACAGCTTCTACTTCGCGTGACGCGATACTGATATCTTGCCTATCATCGGTACTCTCCTGCTTGGGGGAATCTACCATTGTGTGCAAAGCTGGCGGTTCACTCCGAAAGGGTTCAACCATGACGGATACGTTCTCCGCTTGTTTTTTGGGGGAGGAACGGGCCTGACTCCTTCCAAAAAGGTTCCATTTACGAGGAGATTTGGCTCTCTTAGTTAACTTTTTTGCTGGTAGACTAGTTTGAGGACGGATACGGCTCCGTTCTGTTTGTATGTTCGGGGAGGAATCATCGGTACGTATAGTCGTAGCGATACTTACTACCGATGGAGCTCGAGTGTTGACTACCTTAGGGATGTTGAAATGTTCATTATCTCGTGGTTGAAGCGCACGGATTGACCCCTGATGCGCCAGTATAGGCGTCATCGTAATGCTTCCCCAGTCATTATGTTCCGACGGACGTGGTGATTGAATCGCCCCGGAAAGAGATGGAGACGGCCATAGGGTCTGACGGTTACCCTCCCTAGCATCGGAAGACGTAGCCGAAAGGTTTCGGGGGCCTAGGCTTGGTCGGCGCCAAGAAGCGCTCTGGTTGCTTTCAGTGCGAGTCAAATCAAAACTAGTATTCTGATTTTCAACTACCTCACCACCGGCGATGATGACAGGACTCATACGTTCTAGCAAGAACGGATCTGTTGACAGAGTACTTGCAAGGCTTTCGGCTGATGAAATAGGGCCCGAAAGTCCACGCTGCAAAGCTGAGGCTATACTGCTTCGCCTCCTGACCGCACCTACCCTACCGTAACCTTCATGGCCTGTCCCAGCTGCTGGGCCCTTTCTAGGAATTTTTTCCCTTTTTCTCTCAGTCTGTGTTACTTCGGGGCCGGCTTTCGGCCGTCGCCCAAAAAGTGGAAATTTATATTTAAAGGTAGAAACGCTAGGGCTCGGGGCTCTGTTGACCTTTCCGATGTTATCCTTGCTGGCCTGGGGTCCCGGCGGAATGTCTGCCCGTGGAGCCGAAGTCTCTCGACTAAGGGAAGGCCGCGCAGACCCGGGGCGGTCCTGGCTTGGTCTCTGGGTTATCGCTCTCGGAAGCGAGCTTAGTTGCAGTTGTCCACTCTGGCGTCTCTCAGTGAGGCTCGTAGAGGACAAGTTACTTTGTATGATTGGGACTGGACCACCAAATTGAGAATAAAGATCTGGTGTTCCGTCCCTGCTCGGACGGGACGGCGGCGTCGGTCTACGTTGGTGAGATGGTGTGGCGCTATTATGGGTAGACCCTGTGGACTTGCTAGGAGAAGGGGGGTTTATCCCCGGCTGAAAGGAGATTTGGAATTGAGATGTTGATTGAGTTTCATCTGTGCTTCGACTTTTCTTGAAGTTTTGTGATGATTTTCTAGGAGGTGGACTTAGAGGAGCAAGCACATGCCCTCTACGGCCCTTGTTACTTATCTTCTCTTCTGTACGTACGGTTGAGTTCGATGATGACGAGGTTAGAGCTTCCCTCACGGCAGCAAGCCCCTGGGGGTCAGTACTAAAAGAGCCTCCTTCATTTGACGCACTACCAGCTCTTCTTCGGGTGACGGGCGGTCTCGTTTCGGCCGGACTAGCTTGTCTTACTCTACTAACAGGTGGGCGCACCGGTGCAACAAGGCCAGGAGATTGTGAACATATTGATGTTGGTGTCGTGTCTCGACTGTATGGACTAGGGCCTGGCGACCCCGAAAATCTTGTGGAAGGGCTCGCGCTGAAACTGCTTAGTTGACTATGGCTGCTAGCTCCCGAGAACAGTGGTGTTGGTGGTGGTAGATCTTCCGTTGCAAGCCTATAAAGGGCATCTCTTCCAAGCGGATCCCTAGAAGAGGGCACCGTAATATCTTGGTAGCGATCTAGCTCTGGATATATCCTAGTAGGTTGTGCCATCGGTTGATGACTCTCAACTTGCGGTGCAAGACGAGCCTCTCTTGAGATATGTGGTAGGCTCTTGTCCGAAAGGGGGTTGATCGGATCATAAAGCACTTTGGGGTTCTTGGTCGGCGGAGGCAAACCAGTTCTCCCAGAATCCGAGAGAGATGGATTATGTACTTGGATGTTCGAGGGCTCTTTCAATATAGTTGACTGTTTCCGACGTAACACCCTCCTCACCGGTTGCTTAGATGGCTCGATATAACTTCCAGCTGTTGTTATAGGCTTCACCATTGGGATTCCAGAGCGTGAGCTCGCCGACGAGGATTGTGGATAATGGACGAAGGGCGGATGAGAAGCCTTAATCTCAGGCTGTATAGGTTGCTTTTGGCTAGACGGGCTCTGAGGTATCCGGCTCATTTGTGCGCGGGACTGAGAGCTCGGTGGGGCTAAAGGCGTGTTCCTTGGGGACTCTTTTTGTGGTTTTCGCCTCACCGCGGTTAAGGGAGGCTCCCCACGAGAAAGGTCTAGTAGTGCCCCTAACCGCTTACTCCTAGACCCCTTTTCATCGACGCCATGAACATTGGCGACTGGGATAGAGGAAGCCATATTACCTTTTCCTTTCTCAACACTGGCTGAATATACAATTTTCTGATCATGTTATAAGTCGAAAAATACTTTCATGATGCCTGAATCGACTCCTTCTAGATTGATTGTTAGCAAAATTAAACAAGTTTTCCATATCTTAGTGAGATGGACTCACTGTGATATTTGGAGTTCGGGTTATTATCTAATTTTCATCCAGGCAAGTGGTCTGACTCATATATACGTGAGAAAAATCGGGTAGCCTGCTAAACATTTACCACTGTTCGCTGAATGGCAGTGTTCCGTCTCTGTAAAGTAGCTCATAACAATTAATGTTGGCAGGCTTAAACTGCACAGTAGCACTCAAAAGTACATCGATGAAGAATTGGTCATGAACAAGTGAGGTTGAAGATATCTTGGATGAAAACAAGAATAGGGAACACCGTTGAAAGGTATCAGCGTAGATTGGGCTCGGTGCGAACTATTCGGTTCCTAGGGAAAGGGAAGGACCGTTCCCGTGTGGAGGGAGGTTAAGTGATTGAAGAACCTGGTATGGTATGGGAGGTGAGCCTGGTGTGTGTGGTGGTGGGGAGCTAGAGGGATCTAATGAGTGTTGGCGCCAACCTTTGCATATATCACACTAGAAAAAGGTCTAGCACTCCAGGGTTGAAAACTCGAAGATATTGAGATCAAGCGGACGATACCGAGCCTTCAATGTTCCCGTAGGCAGATTTTGGAGACCAGTAATTGATAAAGTCAAATGCCTCCCTCTCAGAAAAAAAAACCCCCTAAAAAAATCAAAAACCAAAAAAAAAGAAGAAGAGGTGTAAAGCGAGAAGGCTAAACACCAGTATAGGAATCAGGGGAGTAAATTGAAAGGTAACATCGGGGGAGCGGGCGGAGAGTTCAGGAGAGCGAGACAACCCCGGGTATATAAGATGCTCGACCAAGTTACATGGATTAATCGAGTCATTTTCCAGTTAACCAGTAACGCTGATTTACCCAAACGGAAGTGGTGAGCAAAGATGATACCTGGTTGTTGGTTGGTATACTTGGGAATTCGCGTGGGTCGCCGTGGCGTAGACACACCCCTGCCCACGGCCAAGAGTGAGTGGCCATCTTGCTTCGCTCAGGAATGACCGAACAATATAAGGTAAGTAAGTAGTCTGGTTGGCAGCGGTCACAGCGGAGTCTGCGGAGTAGCACGGGGCGATCAGCAAGTTAGGGACCTGTCTGCACTGCGTATGCCACCTAAGATAGTGACAAGGTACCAGCAAGGGATCGCAAGGGATCCCGCTGAGTACAGGGCCGTACCGTAGTGTATCGAGTCACACAAAGCGAGGGGTGGACTAGAGTCGATTTCCCTTACGCCTTAGGGGGGAGTGTATTGGGAATCCCTAAACGACGGCAAACAGAAGCTACCTACATAGTAGATAGACAAGGCCCGGAGTCATAGACAGTTCGCATATCTCAGAAGGAATAGTCTGACCAGTGCACACTGCACTACACTACACTTAGGTAGGCTGGTAAATAGTAGCGAGAGTTGATCAAGAATGAAGATGCGTTGCCGCCGCATTGGGCCAATCTGCTGGTACTGTGTAGAGCGAACGCGGGTGATGCATATTCTGATATCCTATGAGAACGTTTGCAAGGGTGCTGAAACATGCGATTCGTCGGCGACAATCCTGGATCCCTCGTCCAACTGCTAGAGGATCTTTTCTGGTTGGATAGAGAGAGACAAACCAAGAGTAACTTGGAGACTGGGACGGACTGGAACGCTGGGACTGGACTGGCACATGTGTGGACAACCCTGTCACTTCAGAACCCCATAATACTAGTGTAGGTAGTGTACAGCAGTATGTACACTATCTACCATCTACACTACACTACACGCTTACACTAGGTACCTAGTGTAAGTAGTGTATAAGCGAGTACGGCCGTAGTTATAGTATTGATTGCTCCGTCAACTTTTATACGAAGCGTATACTGCAGTTTGCTTACTGCGAGATTAAGCACACAAGAAGTATGTACGGTAGAATTGGTACCATCATACACTACCAGGTAGGTATAGTAGATTGACGAGTGGATAGATAAAAAATCAGGCTATGGCTGATACCTGACAGGCGCCTGACAGGACGGCTAACTGCGGGACCCGAGGAGGCAGCCAAAGTGGAGGGAGTGCTACAGTGGCCTTTTCAACGACCTACCGCCGGGAATTGAATGGTTTTGCCCGCACTAAGCAAGTAACCGGGTCGCTAATCTAGCGGCCATCAGCGACGTGCTTCAGTGGGAAATAACTTTTAGGTAGCGTCATCATTCATAGTTCTTCCTCTACAGCACACCGCCCAGGTCCTGTCTTAAGACGGGCACATGAGATAGCCTCATGCTTAAGACGGTGTTTTAAGCAAGTATCCTTGCACACATCTCGAAAAGTTAGTGGTGGGAATGCGTCCTCCAACTGAATTCTAGCTTCTCGCCCGGTCTCGGTATGCATAAGCATCCTCGATATACCCAACGGTATACTCAAGTCTGCCTTGCCAGCAATAAGGGTAGAGTACCTTTTTCTCCAACAATCGCCATTAGATACTTAAATAGCTAGCTCGAGTAGAAGTATCTATCTAGTTCTAATCTGTTCCTCCGGAATGGGTAATTCTCGGTTCTTCCCCATCCAAAATATCCATCGAGGAAGTGCAAGATAAAATAGGTATTGTCTATAACAGCCACCCTTCAATATTCCCCGTTCGCCTATCTGGCTCTTTGTCGCACTACCCAGTACCCAGTAGACGGGTCCACTACATCGTGGAGGCGTTATGCATGTCTCACTCTGTTTAGCACCCCATGGTACAACCAAAGTGCACGTTTCCATGGTTCACAAGCCGACAAGTCTCAAAATCTGGAAATTTCCAAGTTAGACCCTCAATTCTCCAAGAGCTTAATTTTGTCGCCTTCTCTCCGCGGGATTTCTAATGCAACAACGGAAACCACATCTAGTGATAGGTACTCACGAGGTGCATTATGTAGGTACTTTAATGTCTCGTTATATATCAAGTACGGCCGTGACATGTTGAGAGTAGCATCACATACTCACAGCGCCCAGACATCATCATTGTGATATACCTGCCGGCTGGCAGCCGCCTTATTTTGGATACCAAGCATGAGGTACGAATTTGCGAGACACGGTTCGGTATGTTACATTACCAAAGGTAGTGCACACAACACTAGGTTTTACCGAATACTACCTTGGTGTATGCAGGTGTGAACACTTCTAGTAGGTAAGTACCTACCCGTAGTCGGCGGTAGCATTTACACTGCATGTAGAAAGTAGTCACCGGGCTAATTTTCTAGAAGCTTTCCTTGTTGTGGCGTTGCGACAACACTTGGAAGCGACCTTACGTACTTGTACATACCTGTAGGTATATCACACAGAGGTAAGTAGTAGTAAATATCACTATTGCCGAGACAAAGAAGACAGGGGGTTATGTAGGCTAAATTTTGAATTTTATCATTGGCTGTATGCTTCGGATTTCGTCCCAATAGAAATTCAGTAGACTATAGTAGTCTAAGAGACGTTGAGAATCTTTTTATATCATATCTCTCCTTACCTAGTACTATGTAGCTTCTGCCTAGATACTAAGATGTTATTGTTGCTAAGATAGTTACTAGACAATCTTATCTGGCAAAGTAGATGTGAGAGATCACGTTTGCCAAAGAGAGAATCAACCAACACCAATCCTACCATAACCACATGGGGGTATCCCATGCGGGGCGAACAAGGTACTAACAAATCACAACTGTTATGCCTCAAATGCCTCAGCACCTTAAGTCTACAAATAGCCTCTCTAATCCTGGGCCAGGCCACACAACACTTCTATTCGGTAGACACAACATGGTAGTATATCGCGCTATATGCTTGGGTACGAGTATACAAACCAGGGACCCGAGTGGGAAGTGGCAGACACCCATATACCGAACTACCACTACTTGACATTTTGCCCTAGTGGTATGTTCTACAAGTACTACCCGCGCAGAACCCGTGCTCTAGTTGAGACTGTATCTGTAGGTACCTAGGTATCTAGGTATAGATATAACAGCAGGCCATTTAATGTTGATGATTAACAAGGCTTGTAGTATGTGCTTTGGGCTGCACTATTAGGTACCTAGACTTCTACTGTAAATGTGCTGTGAATGCGTACCCCGTTCTAAGTACCTAGTGGAGAAGCATCAATTCGTGACGAGCTGAAAGTTGCATGACCTAAGGCAGAACTAATGCCTCTGCCTCAAGTCCAATGCCTTAAAAAAGCCGATTTGCCACATAAAAAGCCGTTTGTCTTAGATTATCCACACGAGGTTCCCATGCCGCTGGGTTATGCCGTTGGGTTAATTAAGCCTTTTGGCTTAGTTTCCTAATCATAGTTTCCTATACCAGTACTACTACTAGTAGTATACACCAGACCGCGTAAGTATAACACACCAGCTAATACTGCACCTCGCCATGTAAAAGGCGGGATCCTCGGTGGCTATGTTCATGTGGCTAGTGACGTGGCATTCTCACCGACACACAAATAGGCTATGTGACGATCAGAGATGGGTGATGTCAGCTGGATCCAATTTCGCCCTGCGTTTTTAATCTTCCTAAATTAATTGTGACAATTTCTAGCACAGTGGGTGAAGTTGCCTTTACTATGTATCACAACTTAACACTTGTAGAAAGGCCGACTTTGCCTCGGGACGACACTGTCGTGTATAAGAACGTGACTAGGCAGGGGTCAGAACCCAATCGTAGCCGCCCGGTTTTAGGACATACAAGGGTCTGTTCAGGTGAGCAAGGGTCTTTTCATTGCCATTGGACGGAGATGCGAGAAAGGTTGTAATGGGATGTTTGGTAGTGTCCAGAGCCGTCAAGTAACGGGACTACCCAACCTAGAAATCGCCTGTGAAAAGATCTTCATTATCCTCGTTGAAGAACTTCATGCCCATACTGATAACTGCTCAGAAAACTAGGTACTTACTGATGTGCGCTAATGCACTGAACTAACAGTCCCACGCGTAGATTTAGCCAGGCAGCCGATACTTTTTTTTTCTCAGGGTCCAACAGAATTAGAATATTGTTCCACCAAAGTCTTGCTCCTGTAGTGTAGTGTAGTGTGCGGCAATCTAACATATTGTATCACCTCGCGTGCTTCTAGGTATACTCCCGCCATCATGTGTGCATTTTCGGCGCACTTCTACTCGCTGCTTGTAAACCTCGGTATTACACAGCGAACATGTCTTGGGCACATGGCCAAACTCGGAAGTGGAATACTATATATGCATGCGAAAAGCTTTCTCGCCTTGGTGCCGACGATCCGGAGATATGCATGTCTCAGACATACATATACACCCCAGGCACCGGACTCTCTTAGGCGGATGCTTAGATCTCAGCTGGGTCTCTAAGCAAGATCTTTCCAATCATCAAGCCCAAGTTACCATAAAAGTCATCTGCTTAGAGAGAACAGATTGGTTACGATCATCGTCAGCTTGCTAACTCAATATGATCGCCTATCGTGACTCCTTGTCTTCCAATAAGCATGGGCACCCCTATGATAGCGCTTGGTGTTGGCGCCTCACTTCCTATGGGAATTTACCCAACAAGAACCGACGACGAAACTGATTCAACTATACTCATTATAGGCTAGCTAACACTACCAACGCAGAGGAAACCACCAATCCGAAGCCGTCAAATAATAAACATCATTTCCAACCCCCTAATTCCTAATTACATTAATAGGCTCACTTCGACCACTGTTAGTCCTAGTCATATCTATTGGCAGATGCGTGAAAGACCAAAAGCTACAAACTCTAGAATCCTGTCATTTGACGCCATTTGACGCCGGCGGCGGCTATCCCGTCATCATTACGACTCGATGGCTGGCTAATGTCTCATTATTTTTTCCCCCGAATTTCTGAATTTAATTGAATCCTAAGCCCAACGCTCACCTGACCTGGTCAAGATCATATGACCTCAGGATCAGGCCAGTTATTTGTCCTCCTATGACAATATTCTTCCCGAATAGCATTACACATCGTGCACCAGTTCGCAAGCCTATGGAATAGCTTATTTCGACAATTGATTGGCCTGGTATCTGGATGTAGCGCCATGAGAATGGGATTTCGGGCTCGACTGGCCCGTCTTGTGTCCTTAAACCCGGAAATCATATTGTGAGCTTCACACACTTGGGAGTATCCCTCTCCGAAGGAAGCGCCCACCCTTCCCGTGTGACGCATGCATTGACTGCCATCAGCCGAGACATATAGAAAGGCATATACAAGATGAAGGCGCGACCGTGTTGGCGACGGTCTAATATTTTAATACGGATGTGGGCTTCTTTTACTCTAAGACATCGGGATAAAAACCTTAGATTGGCACCTTTTTGTGCATGCGACTGTCCTCCATGGTTATCGAAAGTATGAGAGGAAAAGGCTTCACCGGCCATCTACCACATACCCTAGCATTCTAGAACATGACAAAGATCACCGGCCCGCGCCGACGCGTTTTGATACACGCGATATTCCACTAGGGATATGACTAGGATGAACACAAGTAGAACATACCACTAGGGAAAATTTTCAAGTACCTGGCACCTGCCAAGTAGTGGTAGTTCAGTATATGAGCGTCAGTACCAACTCTTCCCGTCGTCTCAGTATAAGGCGATCACAGTAGGCCGGCCAAGCACTCCTCCTAACTCTAGCATATCTCTCGGCAACTCGTTCGAGGGCACCAGTCCATAGAGGCAAAATAGCCTGCACTGGGCGGGATCGGGTCATGGTCACGGGCGACCACATGCCTAGCGTACAACGGTCAAACAAACCTGGGCTCAAACAGTAGAACATGCCACTAGGGCAAAGTGTCGAACATTCGATGCTCACTGACTAGTAGTATATCGATATGAGTACCTGGTAAGTTTCAATCATGGGTGACTTATTACCACTACTCAGCTTTCAAGTCCTCCGAGAGCCATTGAGTTATACATACCAGTTGCAGGCCTAGGTATTGTTTGCATATGATTATATAAGTGAGTTTGTGACAATGTAAGGGTCCCCGCGGTCAATGAATGCATCGGTGGCTTAAAGTCCAATGATAACGAAGATGCAAGCAATCGCCACGACTAGAAGAGTTCTGGAAAGGTTTCAAGTAAAGGGGGTCCAGGGCATAACTACCCACGACTGCTGCGTCATTCGTAATCCATTCTATATTGCCGTTTTGTAATGTTTGCACAGTAGCATATGCTACTTAAACCAACGAACGATTCAAGCATCACGCCATACACCTTCCAATCGCTTAATGTTCGTCTCAAGCTGGCAGATTGCTCCATAGGAGTATATTTATAACATAATATCTCATAATAGATTATTGCACTGTTGTTTTGTTGCTATTCGATAGCTATAGATCCTCCCTTTTGTCGTACCCCTTACAGACGATTGCGTCTTCAAAGAAGATTGATTCATTCATTATGTCACACTTCGGAGGGACAATTGAGCCGCGGCTTATGCTATATTTCATAGTTGATAATGTATCTTGGTCACATAAAACCATCCCTTGGTGATATTCTTAAACCTTGCGCAATGCCGATCATTTAGCACTGACTATTCAGTTATTCAGGGCGTAATATCTCAGTGTAAGCATTCTAGAACCGATAATAAAGCTTCTTACATCATCTAGTTAACGAGGAGTTATTAAATTATCCTACGTCTTATTGCTCGTCCTATGAGGGGAAGTATGCCATTAGCATTGCATGCAATGCCACACCTCAAAATTCTGCGAGATCCAGATGGTCGGGGCTTGTCACAGAAAAAAAAAAAAAAGAATCACATATGGGCTTTGGTACTAGGTAAGCTTTAGACATGGGACTATTTCCACTTATGCACTCGACGAAACGTTTCTTCTTACCAATTGTGCTTCAAACGGAGCGTTGAGATCTATAACCTCATTCTAATTTTTAGAGCGGGTCGTCCTTAATTAGTCTAGACAGATCTTGGGTATTACGATAAAAACACAGTAGCCTACCGCTTCTGAACTTGATTATCAGATTGTCGACGTGAACCATCACCGGCGCAGAGGGCCGGTCACGGTGTGGTATCGGAAGATGTCTGCGTCAGGGGGTTCTGCGGAACTTGATCTACTACAAGATTAACTCGCCACAGCACTAATACGGTCTAACAATCGGATTTTGCACATCGGAATGAGTGAAGACGACACAGAACTGAATGACGGTCTCCTGGGAAGTTCCAGGGTGCAAAGTTATCTATTTAACCATACTCATGCTATCAGCCCTTCGTGCAGACTCGTTGGCAAACCGAGCTGTTTGGAGTTTCAATATGCCATGTCCCGTAAAAAGCCTTTTACACATATGCCATCTTGTCGAAACGATAGGAAATTCGACTCGTCGGGAAAGGAACCCCCTTTCTTTCCAGGTTAACCCTCTTAATATGCGACTGCCCCTTTCCATTCGTAGCGTTTGATGCTTCCGCTCTTTGATCCCTCGTAGATTAAAATATGCGGTATCTATCTTAGAAATCAAATGTTCATGTCATTGTACCCAACTCTAGCACCCTAACTATAATGCCCTTGTTTTTTTCTTCTCATTCGCCAAACCGAGGTTATCCCCAGTGCTGCCCTTGTTTCCCTTTCGGTCTAAGCCTCATCGATCAAGCTAGATTTCAGTAAGTCATCGGAGGCATCTAGGATGGAGCAAACACTGGAGCCGAGTTTCTATACCTAAGGCTGTCAACCGAATTTAGGATGGGATAGATTCTGTTAAAAGCCGAACGCGTGCCGGTATTGATCTAGTTAGGTATTACAGTATATAGCATAATCTCCTCACTTCAACAGATTCTATACAGAGTCCAAGTCTAACAACCTATATCCCCTATCATGACGTTGTGTTTACCCCCAACCTACTAAAGACTCGGGAGTGTTGCTTTCAGTGTTCGGCTTTTATACTTTGCGCCATTAATTCAGCCAGTGATAACACAACATGCCCTTCATACCTTGTATATTGCCGCGTTGGGCCCCCGAATGCATCTTCTCGATGGGTGAACGTGGATTTGGATTCACGACCCCAAAACACTTAAGTTCAGACGGTAGCGACACGGGGAAACAGGAACATGTTGGCACTGCGCTTCGGTTCATTCTAGCAGAATATATTCTTGTTTGCCTAAGGGCGGAATCGTGGTACGCATCGAAGACTATGCTAGGGACTGACGTATCAGCGAGTCAGAATCTGCTAGTCTCCTAGGTATAGCATGGACTCCGGGTATACAAAGGCTAGAACCCTCTCAATCTCTGTAGAGAAAGGTTCGAGACTCAATGTTATTAAGTCATTATCTCTATACTCCTACCCAGTAGCGACCTACCCGGACCCGCCCTCACCCTAGAACCAATCCATCCGACAAGCTACCCCTATGTCTCTATTAGTTTATCGTTCAAATATTCTTCGAGTTCGAAATAGTAGAGTTTGACCTCTTGAACACATCGCCCTCTTGCTCGAGCCGCACGTTCCAGGTCGTGTTATTTACATAGACCACTCTTCATTGTCAGCGAAGCAGACAACCATATCGCAATCCTTTCCATAAAGGGTTATTTTAGTATGATTACAGCTTTTGGGATTTGATACCGTTTTCTACGCATCCATTCCCGGAAATGAATTAGCAACATGGACAGTCTGCGGGATATGCAGGTAAGGCATTGCGACTATATCCGCCTTCGCGTCCGATGGGAATGAGAAGGCTACCTATAGGCCTTGCATTACTGTGAGTTGCCTAGTACAACGAAGAGGGATGCATATTCTCTTTTAGATCTCTCAAAATTGTTTCGAAGCGATGGTCGATCAGTCCGGCAAGTATTTTGTCAGGTTAAACCAGCAACCTGTTTGCCGGGCCCTTTACGTGTGAAAGAAGCACCGGTCAGAATCTCTGGGAGCTATGTTCTAGCATGTGGTAGCATCTAGAAGCGGCCTAGGCGAGATATTTCCTCGCGTGCTTTCTAGAGGCTGCTAATATCTTCGGCGTCGTCGTTTCCTCGGCGCAAGGAGAACAATCGGGATACACTTGACTCTTATACTCTTGTATTCCAGAAAATCAGGCTTGGAGGTCCAGGCCAACCAGCCCTCGACGTGTCCACCGTTAGTAATCAGTATCGTAATCTATTCGCCCTTCGACCATTTGCTGAGTGTAATAATACATATCAGGAAGTCCCCTCGTTCACGCTTACAATCGTTCTTACAGTGGATGGGATTCCTAGGGTTCGGTTGGCGTCACCAATGCTAGCACTGATATTGTCCTACGAGAGTTGATGTCAACTGTGGTCACGTTACCCCAATTCTAACCTCATGTTCCTTTCTTCTCCCGAGTGGCGACGTCGTGGTGTAACGCCTCTGAACCCCTGCGTTGGAACTTTCCGTAGACTGCTAGCGAATAAAAAAACCTATTGCTCGTGTAACCGGTAACCTCCTTTATGGTATGCAACCGAAGCGGTCCTATTCACGGAGAAATAGAAGGTCATCTTTCACGAAATGGATAGGCCGTAGTCACTATGACGACTTTTCCCGAGACTGCTGTTCCATCTTGAATCGACGGGAAAACTCCAAACTATGACTTTGTTTTTCTGTTAAACATCATGAGGTTTTTTTTTTCTTTTTTTCTTTCTGTCTTATTTCTCCCCCCTAAACGAGAGTAATTCCCGTCTACCTTCTCTGCTGGTCATAGTATACATGGTTTAGCTTGCGATGAAAACAAGAACATAACTTGGTCATGTAACGTTATCTCGAAGCTGAATCTCCATAGGTATCATCCTCATACCTTCGTGCCTATGCGGCCTTTAACCCCGTGAACCTACTTCGCATAGCGCAGGTAGCGTCCCTGGAAGTATGCCGATCACCGAAATCCCGCGATGAGATCCAGTACTAGAGTCACATGAGTGGTGGCATTGGGCACATGATCGCACAACATCGACGCCGGGCTCCCTCAACCGTTACGTATAGGTAGCCCCAAGATACTCTTCCAGTAAACAACGAAAAGTCCCTAGGGGAGGAAACGGATACTGGCATGCCGTGTGTTACTCAGGGTGGTCAAACTCCTGAAAAGGGGTGGATATTTAGCGAGCGTAATAAAGAAATGAGGCGGGAAGGAGCGCCCCAACTGATCATTGGTAAGCGTCCTTCTATTTTTGCCCATCATCATTATCATCATCCTCATCATATGGTTACGGTAACCTGTTTGCAGCTGCGTATCGCCGCCGTGCAGGATGCTTAGCGCACGGTTGATCGTAAGGATAATGTACTGTAGCACCAAGGTAGAGCTGCTTACGAACTCCCATATTGAACTGTGCGCAATTACGTATAGGTATGGGAAGTGCGGCTGGCTGCATGGGTTTTGACAGGGCTGGTGGCCACGAGGTAGTATCGACAGGGGGGCATTCAGCTTGGATCTCACAGTACAGTATCTCATAAATCCGATCCACAGGGAAATGAAACCAGACCCAGATCGCTGGGACGAACAAAACCGGGGATAGGATTATGTGCCTACCTAGTATATACTGTGGCTAGGATTAAGAAATGCTGTTTCTAACGATGTTGCATTTGACACTGTCCATGTCGAGTAATCATTTATTGCCTAGTCTTACTCTCTCATCTCCGGATACCACCACATTATGCGGACCGTCGGCCCTGGCAGTCCACGGCCAGTCCATATTGGGTCTCGTTGCACGTCAGTAGCCGAAGTATTGTGTCTTCATGGAAAAAGAAGGTGCTTAAGACGAAAGTTAATAGATGCTATTATTTACTTGAGTAACCCGGTAACAAACCAGAAGGATTTGGGGGGAGGGGGGAGGAAAAGAAAAAAAGTTTTCGTCATGAATAGGTATGCACATGAAACTATCAGCGACTATCTTCATCAAAATACACTTGCAAGTGGGTAAATTCGTGCAAATATCCGTTATTTCGTCTTGGTTTTGATGCATGTGGTCACGTTTCCAGGTCTATCATATAGTAAGCAGTTTCGAGGGTCGGATACAACGAGGTCGAGGTTGAGAAACTAATACTTTTTTCGTAACTCGACTTCTGCTTTCCCGTGTGCATTGTCGCATACCTACTGTATGGTACACTAAATGGCAGGGGCGAAATCCCATGCTAGTGAACGCCCAGCCCCTGATCCATGGCGTATCTAGGAACTTTCATTTCGGCAGTACCAGTGCCGCGGTTCTCATATTATTTTGCTTTGCATCTAAGTGATCTTGCAGGCCACCCAAGAAGAATACCCTACCTACTGTATGTACCTAGCATAAAAATTACACCGACGCCCGTGTTTCCATATAAAACAGTATGTATGTAAACCCTGACTGAGGATGAAACAAATCCACAAGGGCCTTGTCTTCGTCTCTTCTTCTGAATAATCACAATTACGTTTACACGACTCGTCACATCGATAGTTTTCTCGGAAGCGCCTCGGAGATAGGCTGTCGATCTGATCTGTTCATGCACAGGAGCTTGCATAAACAAATGGGATGGGAGACAGGACATTGGTGTCTCGCATTTCCGTACGCTATCTAAACGTTAGCAGATGTAGATCATCAGATCCCGGTCGAACGAATCTCCTATATCTCTGCTTGTGTGCTATATCAACTCTATAGCGCTTTTCCTTCTTTAAAAGCAAGGAACCTGATACTGTTAAACTCGCGCATGTGTTAGCAATAGCCCAAGAAAAAGAAACTATATTATTAGGTTACTATATATGGAAATATATTTACAGTCCCCTCTTCAGGATTCCCTAGCCTATGAAGCTAATCACATGTAGACTAACAATGACATATCTTTACACTTAACGCTGTATCCTAGTCTTTAGATATATTATCCTATCTTATCGGCTACCTCGGCAGTAGTGTTTGTCTTAGCTACTTGTTGTATTCTCCGTAAGCCAATTGTTCTATTGAAAGGTAAGGCGAGTTTTATGTCTTAACTTAACCCACGGAGACCCAAGACTGTATTGGATAGGTTTTTCCCATTTAGTGTATGTGATCCGGAGTATTTCATGTTTTAGTGATGATCGACACGATGAAAAATAACTCACATATTTGCTTACAGATTGATTCGAAATTGCTTGCCGTTCTCCCGGATCAATCATCGCGCATGCAAGAGATAGTCCCTTTATCAGCTGTGCTAAGTAGCAAGTCGAGGTGTAGTAGAGCTGAAGAGGCTATTCTAGCTGAAAAAGGATTAGGCAACTCGTGGGTCTTTGAGTGACGTTTATATCACGACTAAAGGTTATTAGCTCGCCTACTAAAATCACGAGTATCACGAAGTGTGGGTTATCCGAAGGTGAGGCCGCCAGACAAATGAGGGGGTGGAGGAGTCGTAGCCTCCAGCTCCTAGCTGCATTGCCTGGAGTCGTGATGGAAACTTTACTTTCTCGCTCAACTTTTGGGGGCAGCCCTGGTTCTAGTACGACTATGATGGCGCGTATGTTTCTTGGAATCAGTTAGAACGTCACATTGTGATGATATCGCAGTGGTGGGTGCACACGCTTCTGGCGCTACGGTGATTCGTTACAAAGTGCACCTCACGCGCTGTGGTTACAAAGAGTTTGATCGCCTGTTAGTATTAAAGTCGCTTGATTACTGCCGCTGAAAGCGCATTAATTAGCCTACTAGAAAACGGGGATAAGAAAGACACCGTCGGAAATACATTACTTATTTGATCTTCTCCTTTGGCGTTTGGTAATTAAGGATTGTTGAGACGCACCCACCCAGTAACTGAGACGTTGTTTCTCGTATAGGAATTGGTATGCGATTGGTATGAGCTCGTTCATTATGCCCTCCTCTTTTTTCTCGCCTAATATTGTCATTTTAGCGAAGCCAAGAACTGAGATGCCAAGACATGCGGCGACTGGTTTTTTTTTGCCCTTTTTTTTCAAAACCCGCAACCCCGACTGGTTACGTAGCTAACCCTACACTACCCTTCAAGCTCAGGCCTATGCAAACCAGCGGAGCCGCAATGGCTCGCAAATACGGGCATGCCGGTGACGAAAGACCCCGGAGCGGAGGCAACCATATCGGCCTAGGCCTGGACTTCTTTCTAAATGTTTGACGGGTCTACCTAGTCTAGTCTTACAATAGCCTATAGGGCAGACATAGGGCAACGGTTTTTACGGGAATGCAGTCAGCTAGACCCGATGCGCGTGCGGGGAGGCTCGGATTATGAGTTTGATGGACTAATAAGAAGGGGAGACCAGTGCGAGGGACTCTTGTACGGGTAAATGATAGACAGAGTGACGCAGGCGCACAGAACTCTGAGTATTGATCATCGGCTACTCTCGTATCACGCCTTGCTTGGAATGAAATACCTATGCGTACTATATTAGATCGTCGTCGCCGCCGCCGCCGTTGATTTTAATGACGGACAGCGTTGGGGTCGGACAGATGGCGAGGTAACGGTTCTGCGTGTCTCGTCTCAGATGCGTAAGGGGATCTAGATTTGCAAGGGGGGGGGGGGGGGGTGAAAGCCACTGACCACTATGTGGAGAAGAAAAGAAGAGACCACCAAGACCTCGATACTAGGACCGGGTGCGCGGGTCCGGATTGAAAAAATCAGGGCGTACGTTCACGTAGGGTACGAGATTCGAGACTCGAGACTACCGAACATATCGAGCCATTGCTAGAGATGGTAGCACTAGACACCAGGTTAGGGAATGTAACCCATAGAGAGAGTATTTATTACCGGTCTCCTGGGTAAGATGGTGTGGGTAGATGGACCGGTCTAGGTTTGGCCGGCCGGAGCCGAGAGGGGCAGCATATACTTCACTAATTATGTACCTCGTCTGCTAACCTACATACATGTGTGCCTCCTAATAGTTCCCTACAGGTGGTTTAGGATAGCGTACAATGCAGGCGAAGTCGAGAAAACTTTGAATTTCAAGGTCGGAGATTGCGGAGATGGTAAACTGGAGGCCTGTGAATTTGAAGATGCTGAACCTTGGGTACCTACATATATCTTGGCTACATACATTATATATACTTATATATGTACATAGTATGTATCTAGGTATTTGCTCTCGTACACATGCACGTAGGTAACATACTAGGAAGTACATAGGTTTGATAGAAGTGTTTTACTTGGTTACATGTACAGTGCTCCTCTGCTCCTCTGCTTCTCTAGTAGAGGTATGTAGTCAATTTCCCATTCCGCAGCATACTATGTAAACATCACAGCTAGCTAAGAGGTAGGTACTTGAGTACTTGACTAACTAGGGAGTATTTCACTAATATTTTAGTAGTTTACCTATACTATATATATACTAGCCAAGGGCCTCCTGTTTGGGCAGTGTACTAATAAGTTGTGCACTTAGCTAGACTACATGTCAAATGTACCGGCGCTTTTCGTCTACCTAGTCTAGAACGGGCATTTTAGGTGGTAGTCCCAGGTAGTATTGCTACGTAGTGTGTCCCGGCAGAGAGGCAGCCCCTGCTAACGGACCCCTGACCAGAACCCTGACAATACCAGAATGGGCATCCTTTCCGTGTCTGCGCAAACCCTGCAACATCGTTGCGCCGTCCTAGTAACCGTCCCATGTCACGTCCCGTGTCCCATGCCGACTTAGGCACATAAGTATTATGTCCGTGGTTTTTTTTTCCTGGTCCTTGGCTGCAGGTATTGAGGCTGTTGGATCGACAAATTGTTCCCTCTGCGACCGCCTCGTCTCTACCTACTATGTATATACGTACATACACACATGCCTACTTCGACTACATATAAGATGTACTCTCATGAGTGTACGTATGTATCTACTTTAGTTTACAAATATATAAATATACATATGTATACGTACACCTAGATTTAGTACTACATATATATGGACTAAAGTACCGTACATTACATTATATGTTGTAACCTGCT
The DNA here is from genome assembly GCA_022495195.1 of Xylaria digitata. Taxonomy (NCBI): domain Eukaryota; kingdom Fungi; phylum Ascomycota; class Sordariomycetes; order Xylariales; family Xylariaceae; genus Xylaria; species Xylaria digitata. The sequence goes on along the minus strand of MU376960.1, from coordinate 96,286 downwards.
TTATCTTCCTTAGCCTCTAGAGTAGAGACCATGTATATATGCTACATTATGTGGGCGAATACCTACATGTACATACACATAGGTATGATGATGCAGGTATTATGTCAAAGTACCCTAGCCAATGTAGTATCTGACTACTTGCCTACATTTCTCCGGCCTCGCTTCCTCATGTCGCATCTCTTCCCGCCTCACACACAATTCGTTAATTATTATTCGTAGTATACCTCCTTAGTACCTAGTGGCCACCAATGCGTTGAGCTCTGATGCTTGTCTTTCTCTTCCTCCGGACTCGCCGTATAGGTCGTTGCACACTGCCATCGTCGTTCTAGGTTGAGGTACGGCATGCTATGATGTCAGTCTCAACGCCAGGGACGGTGTTCGTCTTTCTCCGTCTTTGCCTCATTTTAATCCCCGTCCGTTTGATTGACACGTGAACCGTGCGAGTTCATCATCTGTTTACCCATGCGCTTCTATGCACTCCTACAAACTACTTACCCAGGATGGACAGAATGGAGAGTATAGGAACCATATCCTTGGCGCCTAGATAATAGACGGTCTGGGCCAGGTTATAGGCCGTTTCCGATTTTATTTCTGTTTTTATTTATTCTGTACTATTACTCTGAGGTGACTAGAATAATTAGTTCTTCAACGTGCGTGTGCCGTCACTGAGCACACATGGGCATGGGAACACCGTATGCTATAGTATGAAACCGTCAAATAAGCTCAAAGAGGCTTGATCCTACATGCCTGGGACGCCCCCGTCAAGTGGATAGTCTAGGCAGCGCAGCTACAGCGCCACCACCGACAGCCTGCTGTTCATCTGCTGCCATGCTCTGCACTACTGTATACTACCAGCTAGAGTCCCGTGTCTAGTGTAGATAGCAATCCAATACATGTCCATGTCAAGCTAGCAACTAACTCCATGGACCCCTATATTTCCTCCCCATGGCTATCTGCCGCATTCGGTACCATAAACTGTCCACCCCCGTCAGCCCTGATCTACCCCCCCGCAAAGCCACGTTCAAGACGCTTCTCACCAGTACGACGTGAACCTGTGTGTTGACCTATCGGTTCACTCAAGAGAGACCATTGGAGTGGTAGCCCCGTCTCTCTTCAGCTCCCGTGGATCCGCTCTTGGGACCGCCGTTACGACCCGGTTACATCGGCCAGTGTATTATGTCTACTTTCACGCTTCCTGCTTTCATGCCTTCCACAGCCCTTGTGCCGTTCCCCGGAAGTAACGAGATTTTTCTTCTTTTCCTTCTTTCTCTTCCCCTTCCTCCTCCTCCTCCTTTTCTTCTCTTTCCCCCTGTTTCTTCCTAACTAGAAGAGGGTTGGCCTTGCGGTATATCGGTCAAGGCCACAGATGTCGAGGCCGGCCGAGAACCCAGTCGAGAAGTATTAAAGACCTCGGTGACCCACCGCTACTGCCACCTACTCTAGTCCTGGTGGCCCATCTTTCGGCTGTTCAGTTGGACTGACTCGATATACCAGAAACCCTCATACACACACTCCTGTAGGATCTCTCAAGACTATCGAATTAAGTTTCCGCTGAGCTTAAATCCACCGAGCGGTGTCTGGCAAGCGGTAGGGGGCTCCTTCATTTGGGGATCCAAGTACTTGCACAGAATTTGCCTTCGATACTCCAAGAATTTTGCCCCGGTGGGACTTTTTGGCGAAAATCGGGCGACTAATCGATCATTTGTTTGTTTTGAGGCCACCGGCAACCCCTAAACCACGGACACGCCTAGATCTACGCAACGCCATGTCTTTCCGTCCACGTGGCAATGTATTCCCGTCAGGGATGGGCCGTTCGGCGTCTCAGCAGTCACTCTCCACATTTCCCCTCGAAAGGGATCCCCCGAACCCTTTTCTTCCCATGCAAGACTCTCAATTTGATATCCTGCAGTGGTATCCGCACTTTCAGTCCTGTGTTCGATACTTCCTAGATTATGCGCAACACGAAGGCCCTGTCCAGGCAATGGCAGCCTTTATCAACATCCAGCTCCCCCTGCAAAAGTCACAATCCCCCATCGTTTCGTCGAGATCGTCGGGTTCGTCCTCCGCCATACCCCCGCCTTCTTCATCAGCAGCAGGAAAGTTCACTACTCCGAACCAAGCATCTCTGGCCATCAGCCTCACCCCTTACATCCGCCGATTAGTTGCCACAGGATTCGACTTTCCGGGGGTTCTGCACGGCTTTTTTGGAGATGACTGGGCGTCCGGGATAGGGCATCTCCACGAAGTCGAGCGAAGAAATTATCTCTTCGCCGCCAAAGCCTCAAACTGGCTCGATGTCAAGTCACAGTACGACATGCCTGATGGGCAGACCGTCCCTTTCCTACGACCGCTCCAACACGTCACTGAAGATGAGATTGTTAACGCGGAGACAAATTGGAGTCAGTGGCTTGCCATGCAAGATTGGATGATCGGGCCTCGAAACCCAGAATATATACCCCCGATCGTTAAAGCCGACGATGAAGACGCCTGAAATTCAACCAGGAGACCTGGGACTGCAATGGGAATGCATACAATGATATTTAGGACTACAACATGATACACCAAGGGCGTGCCGATGACGAGGAAGCGCCTTATTGAGGAACAAGAGGATATCAATATACATGCCTCATGTTCTAGAAGGAGCAAGTCAGATTCGGCGACAAGCAACATCCCAACAGGTGTAGGAGATTGCGAGTTAGCGGTTTGTAGGAGGGAGGGGGCAGAAAGACCACCCGACGGTCTTCTACGGCTAAAGAGTTGCGAGTTATCTAGCTTCAGACTTTAGACCTTGAGCGCACGCTCAAATCAGAGAAGAATTGGAAAGTAATTTGAATCGATTATAGCCTTTCGCAACATGCCAAATCGACATGAACCTTGAGGTGTGGTGATATTACCCTTCAAAGGAGGTAGGGACTAACAAGGCAACGAGAATTCTCTACATATCTCTAATCTCTAGATACTGATTTCCGATGACTCTCCTCTCCCTTATGGAACGAGCACATCAAGTAGCTTGACGGGCATTGGATAGCCGACTCCAAACCTCACAACCAAATACGAGATTATTTCTAGGAACAGAGAGATTTATTGGCAGATATGTACACAAGTAATGAATCGGTCTAGTCTACATTAGCGTCATGTAAAGAAAGTCAAAGGGCAGAAGCTGCCGGTGCCAACCCTATAAATTTAGGGTAGACGAATGACGTAGACTTTAGTCTATTTGTTGACAAGCTTTTGGGCTGCCCTTGAATTGTGAATATGCAACGCCAACCACCTACAGCTATATACATTAGCTTACTATTATTAGGTAGGGTGTCCCGAAGGGTCAACGGTGTGTGCCTTGACTAACGTGCCTCCATACCCAACCTTGGTATTATTTGAGATGTACCCACACCACCTTACTACACTACTGTATGTATAATACCTAGGTAGTGCCCTAGGTGCACTGCAGATATGTGCCTCAACTACATTAAGTACCTAACCTACTAATTGTCCCTCCCCCCTAGGGTGGTTTGGCTTCCAGCCTATATACTAATACATTTGTGATCTCGTCACCGACCTAAAGCCATGTTTGCATAGAAGCGAAAGTTCAGCCCGATGCAGCTATGAATTTAAAGCCAAGAGGAGAAAATGAACTACTAGGTTGTCTTTGTCATGCTATTTGTGCTTTACATCTTTGTGGCGGCGAGAGTCCTCCTGTTTCTAAAAAATTATGTATAAAATAGCCTCCAACTTAGCCTCTCTGTCTACTTGCCTAAATTGCATGCTGTGTAGCAGTAGCATTACGATTTGCAGTTCTAGGTAGCCGTAATGTGTCTGTTAGGTACAAGTATTATTGCCATCTTTACAGGTAACTAACCTGTTATGTAAATCAAGAGTTTTTAATATGCATACTGCCGTCTTTTTCTATTCTAAAATAGGACCACAACCTCCTATGTAAGACGACAAGACATAGTTAAGTATGTAAATAATGGACAAATACATAATGTATATAAGGTCTAGTTTAGCGACATACATCACAGTCTCGTCTCCACTTTTTTTAAGAGAAACAGTTGGACTTGGTGTTCATACATTCAATCATAGCAATAAGAACCTAAGTCAACAGCTCCCTATATGTAGAGAATCTAACTACTAAGGTATAGTGGATGCTATTGTATAGATACTATGTATTTGATTTTTACGCATCTACGCTACCTAGGTATGTAAATGTAAATAGGTACCTCTAAGTACCTACTTAAGTAGATGGATAATAAGTGGCCAACCTTCATATAGCCTGGCGGCGATATGATTGGGTGCTAAAAATAAAAGCTCGGAGAATTATTATCTTATCGGTAGGTAGTGTACCTAGCGTATTAGGTATTAGGTACCTATCTGGTACACTAGATAGTGTAGGTTAGGTACTTAGGTATAGGTAGTTTGGGGGGTTCTTGTTGTTCAAGCTCCAAAGCTCGCAAGGGTCACCCGGAGCAACGACAGCCTTCAAGCCTTCAAACCTTCAAAAACACCACCACCTGTTAACGATACCTGCAAATGCTGGCATACTCTTTGTACATTCTTGGTAACGCCGCGACCACACCAGAAATCTTCGATGCGTACCTATAAATAGACGATAATGCAAGTGTCGGGGGTGTAACGGAGCTGCCTTATGCAAACATAACTTAACACGGCTTCATCTACCGCTTGAAATGGACATAGAAGACAGTACAGCAACCGGTGACTCGAATCGCGATTGGGATGGCCGTGCGACCGGCTCGCACGGCCAATGGGCCAGATATCTATCCCAATGCCTAACTTCTCGCCTCGACCCAGAAGAATTTGGGGCCTACGTTCCATTGCTGTATAACAAGCATCCTCTGCTTCCTGTTGTTATTGCTGATATCTGTCTGCGACCCCAGCCCTCCAACCACGAGAGTCTCGACCCGCGCATCTCACGCTACCTTGAGATCCTAACCCAGCGCAAGCTGGTCGACACGCCGTCCATACTCAATGCACTCTACAAGTACTCAACGTCCCAGATATATTTGCACTCTGCTGCCGGCGCCGACCACCAAGACCAAGATCAAAATCAGACTCCCTTACGATGGGCAAGCTCGTATACCCCCGAAGAGGTCTTGTTCTACCGACTCTCGAAAGCCGTGAGGCTGGGAAACGGAATAAATAATACGGGTGAAGCCCTCGGGATCTGTGTTCTCATGGCTCGATGGATGACCATGTTTACTACCGCCTCTACTGCGTTTGCGCAGGACGTCATGGGTCAGCTCCAAAACACTTCTAGAGAGGAGATGGAAGCCGCACGTGCTGCCTTCGTGATGCTTCTTCTCAGTGTTTGTGAAAATCACTTCGTGCTTCGTGGTTTGAGTCGAACAGCTGCTAAAGGTACGATTTCCTTCCGGAACACTATACTTTCGGCCGATAACCGGCGTCTAATATGCGCTCTAGATGTGCGACGAGTCTTATCAGAGAGCCTTACCTCCTTCATTCCCTCCATACTACAGAGTTCGTCACAAATTGCTAGCCGGCTAGAACTCTTCCGTACCGAGACGCTGGCTTCCTTCGAGCCAGTTGATAAGGACAAAAAGGTGGTCCCGAACATGGATTTTGAGGACCTTGAATCATCCATGGCACTCGACAGCATAGCCATCCCCGAGTTACCAATTTCCAACTCAAGGGCCGGTTTATACATCTACTTGAATGCATCGGTATGAGTCACTATCCATATTCTTGAGAATAAGTCATTAATATGCTCTAGCTTGTTGGACGGCCACTCATAGACGATGCCGTCCTTTTTAGCTATCTACACAACCGGTATCAGGTACGACCCTCGATATACCAGTCCGAGAAGTGTTGCTAAAATATATTAGGGTGATATTCAAACCACTACGATCGATCTCATCCTAGCCTCCTTTGACGTTCTTGCCAATGCAGTCTTCCGAAATGAAGGCCAGAAAACCGGTCATTTACTTCGGTCCTACCTGATCAATAAGCTCCCCTTGCTACTCGTCACGTTGGCCAACTCCATGTTTGCCCCTCTGACTCCTCAGTACTGCATCACCGAGGCCCTTTCCCAGGTCGATACGAACGCCTTTCCGACTTTGTCTGCTATGTTTGACGATACGAATAATAATAATACATTTACAGACAGCGTCCGACAGGATTTCTGCTTCGCATGCTGTCTACACGGTTTGATACCAGAATCAAGCATAGAAAGCTTACTGGGCGAGATCACGTATCAGAGTTTACCGCCGGATGGTCGTCAAGTCAAGGAAAAGTTAGTCGAGCGTTGCATCGCTGACCCAGAACGGATTCAGGAGCTGGTTCGCGAGATAGACAATATGGATGGTAATGTTGGAGCTGTCTGCCAGGCCTTGGTTGAGGTGAGTACACAATTCATTTGGGTTTATCACACTAACACATGTTAGATGATCGGTCGTCTTTGTGCAAACAAGGAAACTATGTCTCTCAAACTCCTTTGCAGCCAACTCGCCAAGAAACCACTTTCTCTTGATGTAATGCTTCTATTTAGCAAGCCGACGGCGATGCTGCATCCGTTATGTGAGGTCCTGGACAATTGGCGCTATGACGAAGACCAAGGAGAGTACCAACCCGTTTATGAGGAATTTGGCGCCATTCTTCTCCTAGTCTTGGCATTTGTTTACCGCTACAATCTTTCTGCTGTCGACCTCGGAACCCGACCCTCGGACTCGTTTGTTGCGAAATTACTTAATCAGGGCCAAATCAGCCGTCCACTGGACGAGCTCTCTAATTCAGAGAAAGACCATTTAGATGGCTGGATCCAGGGTCTCTTTGACACGGAAACTGGAGGCTTGGGCGACGAACTCATGTCTTCATGCCCACCACAGGAGTTCTACCTCCTCGTGCCGACATTGTTTCATAATATAATGCTCGCATGCGATACAAAGTGCCTTGCCGACGAGAGTTTGAAAACAGGCGTTGAGTGTAAGTCTTTGTCTGTGCGTCATGGGTCACTTGGTGCTAATGAAGCCACTAGACTTAGTTGATACCTTTCTACTTCCTTCCTTGGTAGTGGCTATCACGTACATGTCGAATCAGCTTTGGACGGAAAATAGGCCGGACCAGAAAGCCGTGATTACGATCTTACAGTTGATTTTACTGAACAAGAAGGGCTCCGATGAAGCGCAAACCATGCTCTCAGCTGTCCTCAATATCGTGGCTAAACCATTAGAGCATTCCCTTAGATCCTACCAAAGACAGGATCCCAAATGTCAGGAGATTGAGCCACTTCTCAACGCGATCAAAGAGAATATTCGCCTATCGAGACGCACGGCGGGCGCCGGTCATAACGAACTCGAGGCTTGGGCCAGTACCGCAAATGGCGGCCTTGCTGCTTCGATTCGACACACGATACAAGGCTTTTTGCAATGGAGCCTGCAACCGGGTATCACTGTGATGCCCACACCGTACACACATCGCCAGGTTCTCGCTGCTCATCGGATCTTGGGGGCGAGAAGACTACTAAATATAATTCTAGACGAGGTCAAGCAACAAACGGATGCTAGCAGTTGTAGTATCATGTACGACATAGCTACGGCACTTATCTGTGCCCCGGACGCAACTAGCGTGCCCTCGCCGGCTGTGATGGCATTGCTCGTGGACCCGAATAATCCTCCCGTGATCCCACAAACACGAATAACACTCCGGGAAGCGTTGAAATCTGAGGCCGAGGATTTCAAAATTATTCATAACTCGGATCCAGCAATGGCGGAGCACGTCATGCGCTTATATCGACGTGTAGAGGCACAGCTCATGATGCCCCAGCCGGCGGATACGATGCTGCAGGCTGGCCTCGGCCTCGGCCTAGATGATAACGCTGCTGCCACCTTGGCTGTCGCTCAAGGTGATGGGTTGGTGACTGGCGATGGCAATCTAAGTCTAGATCTCGGTAACGCGGGAAGCGATATGGGTCTAACTGGCGGCGGCGACTCGGGCGGGGGGCTTGCTTTCGGAACTGACGATGACATCTTTGGTAATTTAGGGGCTGGCGGAAGCGGTGCTGACTTACTCGAAGGTTGGGACGGCATGGATCTGTCCTAGGAGACCGGAACCTCTCTGCTTGGGTACTTGACCTGTATTTGATTTATTGAGAATTAGGGCTCATTAGTTACAGCGGGGCCCCGGATGATGATACAAGGCGCACGAGATATTCTTACGGCGGCTTGGATGCGACCATACCCCGGTGATGATGCCAAAGGCGACAAGGCGTGCGCCTAGAAGAGAAGATGTATGATGGATCTACTATAAGTACTCTGTTCACATAGCATTGTCTTTACAGTAAAGAATGAGCAGGGTTACGAGATACCCTAATGCTATACTGTTCGGAAAAGGCCCAATAATGAATTTTGATGGTGAAGATGACGAATGAGGACGGCTTGTCTAGCCGTTACATATTCCGCGCGACAAAGTACGAGTGCCCGTCGAGCAGATGTGGCTAGCTAGCACCTACGAGACGGACAGACAGCTAGATAAGGGCACTAGGAAAACTTGATATGTTAAAAAACTGGCAGGCAGGCAAGGATAAGTCAATATCGGGTACCCATATCAGTATGTTTTCTTCGAATACCAACTGGCGATGAATTTCCGTTCTTACCTACCGTCCTCCACACTGGGACCTAGAAAGCACGGAACTTGATAGCACGACACGCATTTCTACCAATGTCTTGCCCTCTCTTCTCGTATACGGCTTATGGAATGTCAAAAGAGATAGCTCATTCACCGAGATGCGTGATTATATCCAAAGATGATGATGGCAATTTTACGTACACTGAAGTGTTCGAGGAATGCACAGGGACTGTGAGACCCAGCCAGGAATGAAGGTATGATTTGTATTCTAGCTACTCCTATATCGATCATGTACACCAAGAATGCGCAGCTAACACGAGAAAATGAAATAACAGTTTAACATTTTGGAAGGCAAAGCTTTAAGCCGTTTGGGGGAGTTTTGGATCTGCTAGATCAAGGTCACTCATTATGAAAAGGTTCTACCTGCTTACACTAAGAAATACATTTTCCGGTCCGGATCATTGCTGGGATCCCTTGACCGGGAAAGTGAGAAACACATGAACAGGGGCCCTTACCAACTTACATTCATTCCTTCAAATAAAGGATGGCAGTTATTAATACAATCCTGCTCCTTTGCTGCGAATATACAATGAACCTGGATATAAGTGATTTGTGACCACTACGAAAGCCGTTGTACCAGGAGAGTGGTTTATTCGCGTACGTCAGACCGAGCTCAGGCTTTGAAGGAGATCTATTTATTGTTCCTCTCAACTTTACCAAGATAATGTTCATGCCACAAACCAGGAATCAGAAACCCAACCTATTTCAAAGCTTTGGCAAGCCTTTTTGCATAAGTTGCCGATCGCTTGTCAAGGCCTTTAATGTCCAGGTTGTAGCCGGCACTAGACTGCACGTGAATTGGAATGAATGACTTGGGCACGAAAGCAGCATATTCCCAGTCGACCAGTCCGATCGAATCATTATTGGTACGGTTTACTAAAACATTTGTGGGGCCTAGGTCGCCGTGAAAGGAAACGAAGTATAAGCACTACGATAGCCGGAGTTAGTATCTGGGATATAAAAACCGGGAAGCAACCCCCAAACCCGCTTACATTAATACCTAGACTTTCACATTTCCGTATAAGCTTCTGCGGGGCCTCATCCATCCCCGGCCAAACGTCTCTGACAGTGCCACCAGGCACCGAGGTTGTAATCAGGTAGTAGCGATTGTATTGGACAAGATTTCAGAGGGGGCAAAGACGATGCTTTTAGTAGAGCATAAAATGAGCCCGGATCGTTGCTGTCTCTCCACGTGCAAAGACAGCCATTAACGTTCGAGTCCCAAGGAGCGCTCTGGCGTGAGAGAAGCATTCTGTTGCCGAGGAGCCATGAATGCTTGTCAACCTTGCGCCATATATCGATAATAAGGCGTTTCTCCTTGGGGACCCAAACCGGACTTTTCGAGACAGGTGGAGAGTATTTCACATTGGAGACAATATCTGGGTTCATTGCTGCAGTTGTGATGGTATAGCGCTGTTGCAATTGCCAATCAGCAATTGCTACTGATTTTCTGTCCCCAGTGAGGATGGATACAACAAATCTCAGTACAGGGAATAAGCGAGTTGGGAAAACTCGACAAGGTGGTTTTTTTTTTAATTATCGTCTAAGTCGGCAGGGACCGGAGGAAGGGGCTGTGTGAGTTGCGGACTGGTGGTACTGGTCGCTGGTGCAAAAAGAGGCTTGCGTGTGCGTGTCATCTAACTAGCATTATAAAACTAAAAATAAAAAATTCGTTCGAATAATTAAAATAAAAATTCTTTTAGTATTAAAAGGTCTGGTAGTCCAAAGAAGCACAAGACTATAGAAGCACAGAGCAGTAACTACCGAAATAGCACAGCTATACAAGAAATACAGTGCACAGTGTTGGCAATGGCCATTATGTAGATGAATGGCACTGTATAGAGTATAAAGACTAGGACTATTGACCCATTGTGGGTGCAGCCTACAATAGGAACTGGTTGCTAAAGTTGGAGTAGGTCCTATACTGCGCACACTTATTTTTAGTAAGCAAAATACTTTTATTTTTTAAATTTACTATTTTTTTTTTATAGTTAGTTATACAGATTAAAAAATATAATATTGTTTTATTAATATTATAATAATTAGTTTTATATAATAATTAGCAAGTTGTTAAAATTAATTTGTATTTAAAAAGCATTTTTAATTAAATTAGTTGTTTATATAGTTTATAAGTTATTTAACGTTTAAATGTTTTAAATTAATATAAATATATGCTGTTAATTAAACAAAAAGCTATTATAATAAACTGTTAGCAAAATATAATAAGCTGTTTATTTAAAAAAATTATATGTTTAAATTACTTTTTAAACAAAATGTTTTAAAACTAAGTTAATGCTTAGTTAGTATTAAAAGCTAAAAAAAAAAATTTAGCTTGTTTATAAAAAGCTGCAAATTAAAGTTAAAAAAAACTTAATTATAAAATTTTTTAAAAAAAAAATATAAAACTTAATTATGTAATTAAAATATTTAATTTGTAAAAATAATATAAAAAAGCTATTGCTGCTTTAAAAGCTAAGCATTAATTATAACTTAATTGCTATAAAAAGCAAATAATAGCTTATTTTAAAAAAACTTTTAAAACAAAAATAATTATGCTTTTATTAAAAAGTAGTATAACTATTACTTTTTTATTACGTTTTTTATTACAAAAACTATAAAAGCAGTTAATTAGCGCAAAAAGTAATATTATAATTATATATTGCAAGCTTTTTTTTTTATTAAAAACGTTTTTTAATTTTAATTATATTATAAAAAATAACATTTTAAAAAAAGTTTTATATAAAATTAAAAAAGCTTTTTTAAATATAAAAAAAAAATAAAAAATTGTTTATTAGTTTTAAATTAAATTATAATAATAATAATAATATTTATTAATTTATTAAAAAAAGTATTAATTATAAAAAGCATAAAAAAATTAATTAATTAACTATAATTTTAAAGTTTAACTTTAAATTTTTAAACTTATTTAATTTGTTTAATTTTAGCTTTAATAACAATATTAAACGTTAAATTTAAAAAATAAAAAAAAAGCTTTATGCTTTTAAAAAAAAAAGCAATAACAAAAAGCTTAAAAAAGTTTAGTTTATTATAAAACTTAAGTAGCAATAATTAAAGTTTTTTTTTAACAAGCAAAACTATTTTTTAAGTTTAAAAAATTAGCTAATATATTAACAAAATTTAAACTTATTTTTAAAAGCAATAAATTATATTATTAGCTTGCTTATTAACAATTATAATAAACTTATATTAGTATAAGCAATTATTAACATTTATAAAGCTGCACTTTTTAATTTAATAAAAAGTGTTAAAAAAAATAACAAAATGTTAAAGATTTTTAATATTATATATAATATAAATAGCTAAATTTATTAAAAAAATTTATAAACCGATTTTATTAATTATAAATATAATAATAAAAATTTTATTATATTTATATTTAAATAAATAAGCTTATTGCGCTAATATAAAGCTAATAACAAAAAAATTTTAAACAATTAAAAAGCTATTTTATTTTTATTTACAATTAAAAATAAAACTATTAATTAGCATTATATTATTATAAAAGTTATAAAAATATGTAAATATTTTTTTTAAAATTTTATTAACAAGTTTTATAGCAATTTTAAAAAAAAAGTTAGAAAAAAGTTTTTTAACAATAAAAAATTTATTTATTGTATTTTTAAAAAACTTTAACGCAGCTAAAAAAATTAAAACATATATAGCAGCTGCAAAAATTATAAAAATTGTAAAAGCTATAAGCATAATAACAATAATAATAAAAAAAGCAAAAATAAAAATTAAAACAAAAAAAAAAGCTTAAAATATTATAATTGTAATAATTAAAATTATATTACTAAAAACTGTTTTAACAAAAAAAACAATAATTAGTTTATTTAGTATTAAATTAACGTTTTTAAAAAGCTAATTAAAATTTAAAGCTTTTTTATTAAATTAAATAATGCTTTTATTTATTTAGCTATTATAAACTTTATAAATTTTGCTAAACTTATAAAGTTTTATAACTAAGTTATTACTAAAAAAAATATTGCTTAAACTTTTATTTAAAAAACAAAAAGCATTTTAAATGTTTATTTAAGCTTAAATACGTTTTAAATAGCAAAGCTATACAAAAAGCTTTTGTTTAACACTAAATTAAACGTTAAAATTAAAAACAAAAAAATAAAATTTATTAAAAGCATTTTTATTAATTTAAAAGCTAAAAGCAAAGCTTTTATTATTTTTATTAAAAATAGCGCTATAATTATAAAAAAAGTTAAAACTATTAAACATAATTTATGCTTACTTAAAAAAGTGCTAATAAAATTAACTATTAAATATATATTTTTTATTTTAGCATTTTTTTTAAAAATTATATTAAAAAAGCGGTTTTACTGCAGCAAAAGCTATTTTAACAAATATACTTTTTGCAATTGCATAAGTTATAAAGTTATAAAAATTAACGTATAACCTATAATACAAGCTAGTTTTGTACATAAGCAAGTTTCGCACTTTTTTTGAAGTACTTTGTAAGCTAATTTTCTATGCAAAAATACTTACACTACTTTTTAATAACTCCGCGAAAACAGGTTGTACAACAAAATAATTAGTACTATTAGATTCGTAATGAAATAACGAATCTAATAGTATTTTCTTTTATTTTTTAACTATTTTATTTAAGGCGTTATTAAAAACTACGCTAAAATAATCCTTGCAAATTTGTTTTTTGAAGCTATATGCCCAAATAAAATAGCTACAAAATAAAAGAAAATACTATTAAATTCGTTATTTTATTACGAATCTAATGGTACTAATTATTTTGTTGTACGACCTGTTTTCGCGGAGTTATTAAAAAGTAGTGTAAGTACTTTTGCATAGAAAATTGGCTTACAGGGTACTTCAAAAAAAGTGCGAAACTTGCTTGTGTGCAAAACTAGCTTGTGTTATGGGTTATAAATAAAGTTTTTTTTTATAAGTTTATAGCAAAATAAAGCTAGCTTTTATAAAGCAAAAGCAATAAAAGTATGCGCTAAAAATAATTTATAAAGCTATAAAACTAAAAAAATTAATATTAGCTATAATAATAAATAATTAAATATATATAACTAAAAAGCTTAAAAACAAGATTTTTTTTTAGCATTATAAACTATATTATTTTAGTATTAAACGTTTTATTTAAATTATTTATATAACTATAAAAATAAATTTAAACTTTAAAAAAGTTAAATATTTTTTTTGTTTTGTTTATAATTAAGCAAAATTTTAAAAGCTTATTTTAAAAAAGCTAATTAAAAAAGCAAAATATTTAAAAAAAATAATATAAACAAATTTAAAAGCTATTTAACTAATTATTATTAAAAGCTATAAATATTACTTATTGTTTATTAATAATAATAATAAATATTATATATTTATAGCGTATAAAACTAAAAATAGTATTAAACAAACTATAATAAATTATTTTGTTAAAATAAATAAAAGCTTAAAAAATTTAGTTTTTTAGCTAAAAAATATTATATATAAGCGCGTACACGCTTTTAAAATAAATAGTAGCTAAAAGTTTAGCATAAAAAATTTAAAAAAGTTTTGCTATAAGCATACAATTTAATTAATTTTGTTTTTTTTAATAAATTAGTATTAAAACAGTATAACTAAGCAGTTTATTAGTTTTATATAAAGCAAAGCTAAAGCATGTTTTATTTAATTTTAACTGCTTTTATGCTTTTAAAACAAAAGTATAAAAACTGTTGTTTATATAATTAATTATACTAATTAATTTTTAATAAAAAGTTTATAAGCAGCTTATATTTAAGCAAAAACTATGCGTTTAAAATAAGCTATTTATATATATTAAGCTTTTGTTATATAGCTTATATAAACAAATTTAAACAAATTGCTATAAAAAAAATAAACGCTAAAAAAGTAAATACAACGTTTTTAAGCTATAAAGGCATACATAATTATATAATATAGCTAATTAACAGCGGTTATAAATTGTGTACGCTATATATTATGTTTTTTAAACATTTAAAAAATCCTACAGCTAATTCCTTTAATTCTAAAAATATTATATAATTTTTATTATAAAAAGTGCAATAATAACTACGCTGCTAGCACTAAAAAATAAAAAACAAAACAAAAATTAATGTTACGAACCAATAGGAAGACTTAGCGCGGTCATGGGCCAGATGAAGGGCTGGACCAAGAGACAAGCTACAGCTAATTATGGGCGCAGGGGTTACGTAATGGATAGTTGGAATAGGTTTTTATTTATTGCTATCCAAGATAGTTGAGATAGGTTTCTATTTATTGCTATTTAAAATAGTTGGGATAGGTTTCTATTTATTGCTATTTAGGAACTATATAAAAGAAGAAAATACTATAAGAATATAAAGAGTTCCTTTTGTAATTAGCACTAATTTTTTTTTACTTTACTATTTAATTTAAGCTTATAGTCTAGTTTTTGGAATATATTATAAGGGAGTTAACCTTTTAACGATTACTTATTACACCTCCTCACAATTTTCTTTATGTTACTTTTTACCGAGTGTTACCCCCCCTTCTTTAGTTATACAAAGAAGCGACGACCTCTACCTGTAGGTAAACTTACCTATGTGGAAGGCTTACACGTACCAGGAATAAGACCCGATTGTTACAATTAAAAATAAAAATAACAACGTAGTTAATAAAAACGTTTTAAAAAACGGCGCCTTGCCTAAAAAAAAGCGCCTTTTAAAAAAAAAAAAGCTAATACTGTTATAAATATATATTTATAAAACCTTTAACAATTACTTTAATGTAATTTATACGCTTTAAATAGCTTTTTGCTAAAAATAAATAAATAAAGCTAAAAAAAACTTTAAAAGCGTTATAAATAGCAAATTTAGCTATTAAAACTTTTAAATTAACAAAATATAAACAATAACAAGTTATTTAAACAGCTTTGCAATAAAGCCAAATAATATATAAAAAGCATTTTATATAAATTATTTATAAAATTTGTTGTTTATATTCTTTATAAAGCTATTTACTTTTAATATGCTAATATTAAAAAAAGCGCTAAAAAGTTTTAAGCAAAAAAAGTAGCTTAAAGCAATTTTTACAAAAATTAAATATATTTTTAACAAAAGCACATTTAGTTTTATTAATTAAAGCAAAGCTATATACAAACACCTTATAAACTTTATATAAGTATTAAAAAAAAAAATTTTTTTTACAAATAAACTAAACAAATATAAAGCGCAAATATATGCTAAAAGCTTTATTTAAAAAAAAAGAATTAATTATAAAAAGATTTTAATGTTAACTACAAAAATAGCTTTATAAAAAATTTTAATAGCGTTAACTATAGCATACAAATAACATATTATTTAAATAGATTTTATTGCAGCGTACTTTAATAGCAAGCTTTGCTAACATATATTTATAAAGCAATTTTAAATACTTAAAAAGTATTTTAAAGCTTATGTTGTTAAAAAAAAAAAGCATTAATAGCTTATAAAAAAGATTATTAAATTAATAAACTTTTTATATAAATTAAAGCAGTTAAACTATAAATAGCAAATTAAAGCAAAAAAAATTATAAAATTAGTTAGTTTTACACTTTTAATATTAAATAATACAATTTATTATAATAAAAATATTAACAAAGCTATTGCTTTTTATGTTAACAATTTTTTGCTGTTTAATAATAATTTTAAACATTTTAAACTAATAGCTAAAAATATAAAAAAAATTATAGCCGCAAATAATTTAAGCTATACAAACTAGTTTTTAAACATAAAAATTGTTAAAAATTTGCTTATAAACAATATAATATTAAACTAATTTCAATATATAAATAAGTTATTAAAATCGTTTAAAATAAATAAATTATACAAATGCGCTACTTTAATAAACTGCAAAAAAACAGCATACGCAGTTAAACAAAAAAGCGACCTAGCTTTTAATAAAAAAGTGTTTAAATATATATTACTGTTAAAAAAGCTAAGTTTTTTAGCTTAGATTACAAAACTAAATATAAGCTTTGCTGCTTTTATATAAACAGAATTTATAAGTAATTTTTTAAAAAATTATTTAAACAGTATAAAAAAATTAGCAAAATATATAAAAAGCACGCTTAATATCTGCTTTATATATAAAAAGCTATAAAAAGATTACTAATATTATATATACAATTAATTAAGATTATTTAAAGCAATAAACGCTATTTTATTTTTTAATTTAAAAAATAGCAAGTTAGTTATTAACTATATAATTTTTATATATAAAAATCCTGTTATATAGCATTTTAAACTGCAAACTATTGTTGTATACAATTTTATTAAAAGTAAATATATTGCTATAAATAAAGCTGCTAAAAATTTGGCCTAAATACACAATTTTTTAACAAAGTTAAATTGCATGCTTAAAAGGCTTATTACTTTATTAGCAAACAATATTAGCACAATAAATTAGTTAAAACTTAATATTATAAATAAGCAAAAAAAGTATATTTGTATTACTTATTATTACGTTAATTAAAAAATAATTAATAAAAATATTAAACTAATATATATAAAATTAAAAAACAACTTTGCAAATAGCTTTATAAAGCTACTAAATTATACAAATTACGCTAAATTTATAAAGCAGCTTAATATAAAAAGCTATAAAAAACGCTAAAAAAATAAAAAAGCTAAGCTTTATTACAACTTTTTATAACTAAATAATTAACTTTTAAAAAATATTTATTAACTAGTTAAGCAAAAAAAATAATGCTTATTATTAAAGCATAATTTATAACTATTTTTTTTTAAAAACTTTTACTTTTTAACTGTTTTAAAGCTTAGTTATTTTTTATAAAATCATTGTTTACTTTTAACTACTTTAAGCTAATTAGCTTATTATAAATTTGTTTAAAAAATAAAAAGTTTAAATTTAAGTTTAAAGTTCATTTAAATATTAGCTTAAGTTTTAATGTTATTAATATTTTTTTTTAGTAAAATAAATTCTTTATTTATTTTATTATATATAACGCATCCCCCAATTGACTTGGCCACCCCATTGAATGGGCCACCCCCCTGCTACATACCACTACATAATATTATATATAAACCTTTAAATAACTTTATTAATAAAAATCATAAAAATATAAAGAAAACACTATTAGATTCGTAATTAAATAAAGAATCCAAATATACAAGTCTTTTTATTATATTTATATCATAACAGTTTTAAAAAATAAAAAAGATTTAAAAGATTATTTTATATATAAAAACGTATATAATTCGACAATATAATAACTTTACTAATTCTAATCGTATAATAAAATAATTTATACTGTTAGATTTGTAACTAAAAAAGGAATTCAATAATATTTTTGTTTATTTTATAGCTAATTTATTAAGCGAGTTATTAAGCAATACGCTAATATAGCGCTAAGCAAAGATTATTTTAGCGCTTATTTTAACGTATTGCTTAATAACTTAATAAATAAAATAGCTATAAATAAAAGGAATATATTATTGAATTCCTTTTGTAATTAGAAATCTAACGATATAATTTATTTTATTATAGGAGTAAAACTTGTAAAGTTATTAAATAGTTACGTGATAAAGCATAGACGATTTTTGTATAGGTTTAAAGGGTGGCCTATTTAATTGG
The DNA here is from genome assembly GCA_022495195.1 of Xylaria digitata. NCBI lineage: Eukaryota > Fungi > Ascomycota > Sordariomycetes > Xylariales > Xylariaceae > Xylaria > Xylaria digitata. The sequence goes on along the minus strand of MU376960.1, from coordinate 78,028 downwards.
GTGGCCAAGTCAATTGGGGGATGCGTTATACTTTTTTATATATTAATGTTTTATACACTTTTATATATATTTATAATTTTAGCGCAAATTATATATAAACGCTAAATTTTATACAAATTAAATAAAGCATGCAAATTAAAAAAAATAGGTTTTAAAAAAGTAAAAGCTACAAAAATACATGCGGGCAATGCATGCAAAACAAGCTAAATAGCTTAATAATATAATAATGCATTAATTATTTAAACAATTTTTTATATTGCAAGTGTTTAAATCTTACTACAAACATTTTAAAATGTTTTTTTATATATTTTTTACTTAAGCTATTTATTTAGAAAAGGTATTAGCAATAGTTATTATATAAATAAATAGCATTATATAAAGTATAAAAACTAGGACTATTAACTTATTATAAGTGCAACCCACAATAGGAACTGGTTGCTAAGGTTGGGGTGGGTCCCATACTGCGCACACCCACTTTTAGTAAGCAAAATACTTTTATTTTCCAAACCTACTACTTTTTTCCTATAGTTAGCTACGTAGATCAGAGAATACAGTATTGTTCTACTAATATTACAGTAATTAGTTTCACACACAGTAATAAAAAAAGAGCTACGGAAAGGGCTGACCTAACACTACCGTTACTCCTGCAAACCAACAGTAAGTTAGGGCGGTCCTCTTACCTAAGTCCAGGTGACTGATATGCTATAGAGTAGGTTCGATTCCTATCTTATCGGGCGCAATTGGTGCGGCTATAGCTTAGTTAGTCACACGTTGGTAGGCAGTTCTTGCAGAGCCCATAATACAATAAACTCAACTACTCGATTAAAAGGTCTGGTAGTTTCGCCTTCGCGGTGCTTTCGGTAAGGAAGGTTTGGCCAAGTGTTAGGTAAGCACGAGGGGGTGACTCTATTAGCCCTCCCAGTGGATTCCTCTCCTCATGTCACATACTCCATTGCCTACACAACATCAATAGCACCACATTGCCTACACTTATATAAAAGCAGGTTCTACTTAAGCTAAGCTTAAGCTAGAAACGGCATAGCTTAAGTAAAATTTATATTCTAATTTAGGACAGTAAAACCTATTTCAGAGGTACAAGGTGGTTGTTAGTTAGGTACCTAAAGTATACGGAAAGGTGAAACCGTCATCGGTATACCCCACTCTGCTCACTTATAATCGGGTTCTTACCATGTATTTATCTAGGCGCCGCATCAATCTATACAATTATAACTCGAAGCTTATTATTTCTCCTCAAGACACTTAATTATTGTAGAATAAGCCGAGGGCAGAGGCAATAGGCGCATTTCATTCTGTATTATCCGTTATGCTTTTCCCGAACGCGTTCCTCGGCGCCATCAGTTTCAGTGCAAGTCTCGGTCTCGGGCTCGCTCAAATTCAAGTTCCTCTCGTCCACGAAGACGCCGCTCGACGACCCAATGTTGTATTTATCTTGACCGATGATCAAGATGTACAGCTAGATTCTTTACGGTACATGCCATTCGTGAAGGAACATCTTATCGAAAAAGGCACATCCTTCAATAAACATTACTGCGCTACAGCGATATGCTGCCCGTCTAGAGTGACGTTGTGGACGGGAAAAACTCCCCATAACACCAATGTTACCGACGTCAGCCCGCCATATGGTATTATTCGCTAAGTTGTTGGCCGATCGACTTGTGACTCTATGCTGACCTATCACGGCACAGGCGGTTATCCCAAGTTTGTTGCTCAAGGTTTCAATGAGGACTATTTCCCTATATGGTTGCAGCAAGCAGGGTATAATACCTACTACACTGGGAAGCTCTTCAATGCTCACACCGTCAAAAATTACAACTCGCCTCACCCTGGCGGGTTTACAGGTTCAGTACGATCAGGCAGTACACCGGTGAAATAAGACAAGAAAGCACCTAATCGATGAGAATAGGACTTCCTCCTTGACCCGCACACATATGATTATCTGAACAGCACATTCCAACGCAATGGCGATGAGCCTCGGAGCTATGAGGGTCAATATAGTACAGACATCTTAGCCGAGAAAGCGTATGGCTTCCTGGATGATGCCGTTCGTGATCTTGCAAACAAGCCGTTCTTTCTGACAGTTGCGCCAATCGGGCCGCATTCAAACGTTGTCATCAAGGATGCGTCTCCGGGGAAAGATCGCTCGGTCCAATTCGGGGAGCCCATCCCGACGGAACGACACCGGCACCTCTTCGAAGACGTGAAGGTCCCGAGGACGGAGAACTTCAATCCTGACCGTGTTAGTGTCCCGGGCAGTCCTATATTAGGCTTGTCGTTGGTGCTAACTAATATGCTCATAGCCGTCTGGGGCAAACTGGCTTTTAGACCTGCCACGGCAAAACCAGTCCAATATAGACTACAACGACCACTTCTACCGTCAACGGCTACGTGCGCTGCAGGCAGTCGACGAGCTCGTTGACGGGCTTATTACTCGTCTCGAGGAATACGGTATTCTCGATAACACATACATCGTTTACAGCAGCGACAACGGTTTCCACATTGGCCAACACCGTCTCCAGCCAGGGAAGACGTGCGGATATGAGGAGGACATTAATGTGCCACTAATCGTGCGCGGCCCGGGCGTCGCATCTAACTACACGACCGAGATTGTTACTTCACATACCGATCTCGCGCCCACGTTTCTCGAGCTCTTGGGCATCCCACTGCGGAAAGACTTCGACGGAAAGCCTATCCCGCTAACGAAAGGCGAGATCGAGGTTGCCGAGCAGAGCAGGCGTGAGTATGCAAGCGTTGAGTACTGGGGCATAGCGATAAGCGAGGGCATTCACCAGGTCCTCCAGAGGGAGCACAACACATATAAATCCATTCGGCTATCGAGTGCAGATTATAGCCTGTATTACTCGGTCTGGTGCAACAACGAGCGTGAGCTCTACGACATGAGCGTATGTCTTTCCCGCCCCGCAGGGTCTAACGAGCAAAGTAGGACTGACTAGACCGACAGGTTGACCGGGGCCAAATGCACAACTTGCTCGCCCGCTCCAACTCGTCCTCCAGCGAAGTCCTCATCGCCGGACTTCCCGTTCCGAAGATAGTATCGCGTCTCGACGCACTGCTCTTCGTGGTCAAGTCCTGCGAGGGACCCTCGTGTCGCGAACCCTGGAAGCAACTGCACCCGGCCGGCGATGTGAACACACTAACAGATGCGCTAGACAGCAGGTTCGACGAATTTTACCTCGCGGAGACGACGCGTGTGAGGTTCGAGTTCTGCGCGAATGGGTACCTCGTTGACGCCGAGGGGCCCATATGGCAGGCGCAGGGACGCAGCGCGCCGTACTTGCGGGATGGCGCTAGTTGGGATGAATGGGTGTGAGTCGGAGATAGTCGATATAAATATCAATAGCCTTGTAACTATATGTCTAGCTAACCGAGCCCATGGAAGTTGTTTTCCCTACTAGGCTCTGGCCGTTGCGGTCTTAATCAGTACCTTGAAAATAATGGCTCGCCTGGTCCTAACATGTTGACTTGTTGATTACTCCGGGGGGTAATCTATCCATCTTGTGGTGTCGTGTTTCGCTCGGAGGTAAACGATCAATCTTGGTGGCCATACTAACGTTATCTTGACTTTCATACTGCCCTGGTTTGGTGACCTGAAGTATATTGGCGATTTACGCCCAGAAATCCCACATCTCTTGTATATGATTTCTGTTCGGCCCCTGTATTGGCTATCCAGCTCCTCGAACTCACACACTACTTCCATAATGGACAGGTTTATTGAGCCACCCTCCTAAACCAAGCCTTAGCATTCTGTCAAGCTCGGTCGATCCATCTGCCCGTATGCCTTCCTCATCCATATCTTGAAGCAACTTATCGATATATTCGCCTGCTCTAGAAAAGCGAAGAATATGTGCAATAGCGCGGTGAACTGCGAGAAGCCGAGGCGAAGGTGGGTCGATTGATTTGTTATCGGTAAGGTAAAACGTTCGTGTGATAGGAAAGGCAAGCTTTTGCAGGAGGCGACGCGGGTAGAAAGACTTAATTCGGTAGGTATGCGGTTGTTGGTCTGGGATGGGTTCGAAGAACACCTTGAAGTCACCAAAGAGCAAGTGTAAGAAAGTCGTAAGCGTAATGGCGTTGCGTGGCCGGTCAATATCGGTTCCATCGATTAAATGTACAACACCACTATCAAACATGTTGAGGATGGCGAGTGCCGCTTGTTTAGATGAATTCTTGGATAGTACGTTAGCTATGCACCATACCGTAGCTGCTGGGAAGATGTACCAACTCGCGACCCGCGTCTGCTTTCATCAGGGAATGTGGAAGTATGTGAGCTACTTCTAGGGCGTCGATTCCGTTAATATCTTCCAGAAGCAGGGCTCCATCATCATCTCGGGCGTTATCGCCATCACGTCGCATACGCTTGTCCGCCGTGGTCCAATCAAACCTGCGGGTGATCACACAGCGATGGCGATCGCGAACGAGACAGGCCCCCCGAAGCCGGGACAACCTGTCGGATGTCCCAACAAAGCCTTGCGCACTTCCCTGCACTCGCTCGACAGCCGAGTGATACACAGGCGAGGGTTGCGGTGTCTTTTGTAGAAGCCTTAACTATGACAAAACATTAGTAACGACAGAACGAGAGAACACAAGGGCCTTAGCAGTTACTAGGTAGGAAAAAGTTATCGAGGAGATAGCTAGCAAAGCCATAAAATAAAGAGCCAAGATCGTCGAGGTCATTCAGGTCGTGGTCGTTGCCCTGTCCAGTTAACGAAAGCGCCATGGCCCGAAAGAAGGCTCGCAGGAAATTATCTCGAGACTCGTCGGAAAGTACATACTCGTAAGTACAGCGAACAAGTCGAGGTGGCTCGTACTGTGGCGGGACGCTATCGATGGCACCCCCGGCTCCAAAATGCTCGACAATGCGATAGAATCTACGTCTCGCGTCGTTTCGCTCGTTGATTCCCAAGGGCGCTTCAGTTGAAAAATCGATAACGCCCTCGAGAGAGGATTGATGGCGGAGGAGTGACGGGGACATGATTCGGATCTGTCGACGTCCAAATGCTGGGTGGTGGTGTAGATGCTACAATTGTAATTAGACTTCTCTTCGGTGAATTAATTTAAGAGATCGTTTCGGGATGGCGATTTTCAGTCACGATGCCTAGATTGATGAACAAAGAATGGCTATTGAATGGTAGTACTTGTTCTCAAGTCTGATGTACTGATAAGGTTAGTTGATTAAGGGTAGAGGCATAGGAACCATGGCCTGTGCGCTATGTAACTACCTATATACCTAGTTTACAGTGGGTCACTACCATGGCAACCGCAGTGGATCACCTGCGCCACACACAGGTGCCACACACATAAATAATTCGCCCCGATACTTTTCATCAGATTCCGAACTAACCGCTTATGGTTATATCGGTAACTACCCCTGTATCGGATAGTTTATATCTAATCGGTATGAGTTTGACCACATCTCCTCTTCGTCATACTTTTCCCATCACCGACTCGCGCCCTTTCCTTTTCCTTCTTCTTTTCTCCTTGTCCTGTGTCTCGGTCCTGTAATTGCCAATATGGTCGCCCTACGCTACTCTGTTCTGGCTGCGCTCGCGCTTCGTGTTATATCTGTCTTTGCTCAAGAGACTGATGTTGTAAGTCTGAGCTACCCCCTATAAATCGGACTGCCCAAGGTCACGCGCGCGCATCGAGATAGCATAGACTAAACATACTGGTATATATTATTTAGCCGCCCGCTTCCGGCGATGACGCCACCGCTCCGGAAGCGCAGTTGAATGCCGAAATCGTTGCCACCTTCCCCGAGGCCGACATCTTTGGCGTCAAGCTGGTCAATGGACGGCCAACTAAGGCTGTCATCGACATTACCAACAATGAAGACACACCCATCCAAGTCGCCTTCCTAGGTGGTCAGCTCATGACTCCCGGGGAGCTGAACCCTGATACCCCTGCATACACTGCTGTCCTTCGCAACTTGTCTACGGTTCAGTACCAAGCTACTATTCCCGCTGGCGAGAAACAGTCGCTGCCCTACTCTTTTGTTCTGGACATGCAGCCTCAGGATGTTCGACTGCATCTCATTGGCGTCATTATGGGCGGTTCTAACCAAATCTTCTCTGTCGGTGTCTATGACGAGGTCGTGAGCATCGTCGAGGCCCCTACTAGCTTCTTTGACCCTCAGATGTGAGCCTTGCCCCGTCCACAACAGCTTTTATCGCTTAGTCCAAAGCTAATTACTCCGCTACAGCATCTTCCTGTATCTCTTCTTGTCTGGCGCCTTTGCTGGTACATGCTACTTCGTCTATAAGACCTATATCGAGGCCTTCTTCCCTCAGACCAATAAACCCAGATCTTCGAAGAAGGCCAAGCCTACATTGGAGAAAGAGCCTCTTTCTGGTGGAGAAGGCACCGCCAGTGGTAATGACAAGGGATATGATGAGAGCTGGATTCCTGCGGATCACCTTAACCGCCCAACCGCACGACGTGTGAAGAGCAGTGCAAGTGGCAAGTCGAAGTCCAAGGGTGCCGAGTAGAATCGGCGCTAGGACATCAAGGCCAACCCGGAAGCACCAGAGGGCATATTTTCGGAGACGACAATATAACGTGTTTTGGAAATGGATTACCGGATTGGCGCGGCGTGATTAACCTCGGATAGGCCTCGGATAGGGAAAAAAAAAACGTGCAGGGTGCATTTTTCCAAGGTTGCCCGCTATACTGTATATCTATCAAAATTATATGTATCACAAGGTAAAAGACAAAACTATAGAAGGGCTAGCTTCCCAGACCGTGCAAGTTTTAAGACCTCGAGATCCCTACTTAGTTGCCGTGAACGCATATGGCCCTCACGACACCGGCGAGCAACTATTCTCTCGGTTGATAGGCTATAGTCTCTGAGAGCACCTCTCCTGTACTGTTTACGATGACGCAGTTGTTGCTGGGCCTGGTTCCGCATTTTCTTGTTTTCTACCCATAGCCTTTATAGCTTCCAAGGCTGCGTAATTGCGCTGAACAGCGGCTTGAATAAACTCGGCGCCGGAGACGACGGGGTACTTCTTGAGTGGCCCCTGAACCTGACAACTCTTGATGGGCTGGTTGAAATAGGCCATACTATACCGAGGACCAAAGTAATCTACCGTGGGGTCTCTCGGCGTCCTCACACGATGGAAATTCGACTTAAAGCGATCGTCGCTCCAACTCATAAGGAGATCGCCACTGCGACGAGTATGAGACGGTACGCTTAACCCAAGGATAGGATAAGAGTAGAAAGGACCTGCGCGCTTACATGTTACATATGATCTCGCCCTCTACGGGCTCGACTTTCGTCCACATATCTCCGAGCCCGAACTCGGTGAACACGTCGCGGCCGGGGCAGATCTCAAGCCCGCTCTCGCCCGGCCGCTGAAATAGCAGTGTCAGCAGACCCCAGTCGGTGTGCGCGCCTGCGCGGTAATGAGTCTCCGGGACCCGAGCGTCTGGGTCAAGCAGGAAGTAATACAACAGCCGTAGGACTGTCTGAAGGTCCGGGTCGGCGATATCGTGGGCTCGCACGAAATAATCGTCATTGAATCCGAGCCCCCGGGCGAGGCATATCATGAGTTCCTCCGAGACGGCCTGCGCCTTGCGCATAAAGGCGAGGCTCGCCTCGCGGAACCCGGGGAGTGTTTCCTCAGGAAGCCAGGCGTCCCGCATCGCGGGCCCGTACTGCATTTGGTACGACTCCTTCTGGTCCGGCTGCCCGGTGCTGGGACGCACTTGCGCCGCCTTCTCCCAGCCCACGTTTTGGCGGGTGAAGGGCACGGTGGACTTCACGGCGTCCGGCAAGGCGAAGAAGCGCTCGGCTTGTGCGAATTGCGCGGATATCTCGCGCCATGAAATCCCGTGGTCGACCACGGCGAAGAAACCGTCCGTCTCCGCTGCTGCTACCAACTCGGTTGCGATGGCATCAATGCGCGTGTCGAAGTCGCGCAGTGAGATCTTGGGGATCGTGCGATTAGAGTATTTAGTTTCGCTCACCATTTTCGTTCTCTATTCCTTTTGAACCAGTGGTATTTCAGTATATCACTATAGCGATCCGACTATAGAGCGGCCGAGATTAACATGATTCGTGAGCTCACGGAGGAGGCTGCCCGAGACTTGTTTATTGTGGTTGTTATCAGCGGAAACCCCCGCACTTTTGGGCGGCATGTTCCATGTATCTATCAACATTAAGCACCGTCTTGGGGATAAGTGTAAGCATGAAACAGGATAGCCAGCTATTGTCTGGATTTTCATGCCTCCTCCCTTTAATGGGATATAGGTTAGCTCGCCCATACAGGGTCATTAGCGGTAATGTCTAGTGTAGTGGTGTAGAATACTAGGCTATCATGATCTAATATGCTTGTTGTATCATGTTGATCAACTAACACCACTAGGATATTATATCATGGGCCTACACAAGTTACGATTAAAGAAACCTTAGGTAGACTGTTAAATGGCAAGATTTTTCGGCTAGAATCAACAAGTGAAGCCGATCAAGGCTTGTGTCGTCCACATGTACGCTATGTATCGCTGCCAAATCGAACTGATTCCTTTAGATTCAAGCCGCAAGCCACCAAAGTATATTACCAGCCTACAGATCAACGAGGTATATGTGATCTATCTCTATTCCAGGGAAGGGGACAAAGTAAATAAATGAAATCAATCATGGAAAAAGTCCCAGCTGCGATTAATTGTAATTAGGTACCTGTGTACCTACTTAAGTACCTGCTTAGCTAGGTGCCTACATACATGCAAATATGTAGAGTGAGTATACAGGTAGTGAAGGTAAGTAGGTACCTGCCTACATACAGGTCTTGCATTTAGCCTGGGGCCATGATTTCTGCTTTTGAAGCCGATGCAGGCAGTTAGGTACCTTTGAGATGTAGGTACCCAAATAGGGTAGCTAGTTGTACCTCGGTACCTACGTATCAGCTTGAAAGGTACCTCTACCTACTATGTATAGTTATAGGTTATATTTTATAGTACTTAGCTCAACAATAACGCGTCGGCTGCGGCTGGTGCACACACTTGAGCCGCGCTTGCTAGACCTTGTAGCTTCCTACCTTACATAGCTAACTAAGGTACCTACGTCTAGACTTGGTCTAGCCAGCTACCTGCTAGCTACCTAACCTTAGCTTGGTAGGCTGTAGGTACTAGGTACTGTAGGAACAAACATATGGTGCTCTATTCCCACCGCGTGCTTGAATTCTCCTGCACCTTCTCCTTCTTTTCCCTCCATACAACCCGTCGCGTCAACATCCACCAATTTTTATCATTTTCCTCTCGATTCAATTCACACTCCATTGTGTCGTAGGGATTTTTCTCCATTTTCTCCATTTTCTCCATCTAATTTATTTCCCTTTTTTCTCTCTCCTTCGCCTACCACTTATTCACATATCCAGACATGGCGCCTACACGACCTGCGCGCGGAGTCAAAGAAAATGGCACGCCTTCTAAGGCTGTCGACGCGTCTGAAGCCCCAGTCAAGCGTGGACGCGGCAGACCCCCCAAGAACGGCATTGCCCCTCAACCGAAGAAGGAGCCTAGTGGTCGCCCTCGCGGTCGTCCTCCAGGATCCGGTGGTGGTGTGAAGAAGGCGACGGCGAAGAAACCTGCAGCTAGCACTGGTACTGGACGCCGAGGCAGGCCAGCCAAAGCTGGAAGCGCCGCCACAACCCCTAAGAAGGCAGTCACACCTAAGGCCTCGTCCGCAAAGTCCAAGGGGAAGGGCTCTGCTACCAAGGGACGCAAGCCACGGAAAAATGATGCTGTCGAGGAGCCTGAGGAAGAGAACGAGGAGGCTGATGCTGATGAGGGTATGTTCTGACATGATGTTTTCATTGTGACAACTTTAAACTGACGCGTTATTGTGCTGCAGACGCTGCCGCCGAGGCTGATCCACTGATCGATGACGATGACGACGATGCTGTTGATGATGATGCCATTAACGATGGTTTGGCTCTTGGTACAGAGGTAGCACTTCCCTCCCTTTAATACAATGAAGCGACAGGGGTCTTTCTAAAAAAATTTCTACCCTACTGACCGAGGCGCTCTCCGTAGGATTAGAACAGCAATACAAGAGCCAGGATACCTGGATTAGCAAGTCTAGCTACCGCCATCCGGAGGCTCAGTGGCGTGGGTAATCTATGATAGCGCATTGGGCTAGATGGGGAGAAGTTGGCTTTTATTAAATAGCCAGAATTCATTCTATGCTTTCAGTGCGCGACTGCGCAGCGCATAGGACTTGTAATAACATGGGTAATCAAGTTTGATGGCGAAGGAAAGGCGGAGTTAGTCAAGTTCTCACAGGGTCGCATGTATATTTAAAAGAGCAACTGCGTATCCGAATTTCAGTTAAATGATTTGCATCTTGACAACCGGAGAATTTCCTACGTGAAGAGAAAGAAGCATCAATATGCTAGTTGGGTTTATACTAATTCATTCAAGTGTTCCCGGATCGCGAACCTCTACTATGTGGTATCTACTTCACGCGCTTCACCTATATGATACTAGATCCCTGCACAGTGCCCCACAGCGCGTCGCGTCACATCGCATCGCATCATGTTGCGCTGTGACTTTGGTCCCCGATGCCTTGGCTGATTTGAGCACTTGGCTCTCCTCTCTTTTCCCTGCTTATCTAGGTTTGAACCGACTGTTTCAGCTCATTGAATTGGTGATCCTAGAGTGGAACCATGTCTCAAATTTTCATTGCTTCTTCCAGTCCTCAAACTCCTCATCGAGGTGTGCCTTGAGTTTCTTGAACTGGTTCCCGAAATTCTTTCCGCAGCGCCAGCATTGCAGGTCTCTTTCAAAGACCCCGCCGCGCCCAGGCTTTCGCCGAGGGTCATCAGCTGCCAACGGGAAGTCGGCGACGTCAATTAGGAATGGTGTATTGAAAGACAGGTAGTGTTTGCGGTTACGCATATTCTGAGATACCATATCCCGCGATAGTACATGAACGTGTAAGTCGTTCATGGAAGGGTGTGCGTGAACGCCGACGAGCAGTTCCTCCTCCCAGTCGCGACCAAGCGGTAGCGGCTCTCCGTCCTCCCACTCTATGTCCCCATTCAGAATACTCTCGCGCAGCTTGTCTTGCGCGCTAAATCGCCCGTAGCGCCGTTGTAGCTCCTTCGCTACGAGATGCTTTAGACGCGCTGTCTCTTCCCGCACCTCGGCAAGGAATTTAGCGTCCTCGAAGGCATCGAACGGATGCAGACGATTCTGTGGCGAGCGGGGAAGCAGGAGCGTGTGCACGCTCGATTTCGGGTATAGGTCGTTGATGGCGACGAAGGATTCGTTGTGGTAGATGACGCGGCTAGTTGGGAAGGATGCTGGGTCCGCTGTGTATGTGCCGAGCCCGTTGCGTGCTTTGAAGCCACCTGTCAACGCACCCCGTGTCGATGCTAGGGTCGGGGGCTCTTGTGGTTTCTTCGGCTTAGGTGCCATGAGCTCTGCGACTTGAGATTGTCGTTAGCATCGTGCCGCTGTAGACTCCCGCATGAGCATGATCAGTAGAGCAAGGAGTGAGTGAACGAGTGAATCAGGACTGAGCCAAGTGCCCTCCCGCCTCCAGGTTGATTAATGAATGACTACTCACATGCATCGCGCCTTGTTTCCCGGCTCACTCCCGCAGAGCTTGGTTCGGACGCTGGTGCAGTCCCGGCGATCTCCTCTTTCGTGATGGCATCTTCCGGATCCGATTCCGTTGTTGACATGATCAAATTTCGCGGAAGTTTGTGGAAGGAAGCCTCTCTACGTCGAGATACAAACGGCAACCGGTATATCGCCAGCCCAATACGCTTAGAAAGGGCGAAGTATATAGGTCACATTCGGGCGATTAGAATCTATAAATGCTGGTGTTTCGATTGCAAGCTGTCACATGTTTAGCTACTAGAGTTAGATACCTCAGTAGGTGAGATAATGTGGTCCGAACCCCGCGGTGTACTCAGGTACCAGCGCTATCGTACTACTATGTACCTGCACTATACTTAGTAAGTACCCCATCCAATCAATTATAGAGGGGCGCTTCTATTCCGGAGCTTTGCCATTATCCTGCTGAGACTTGGCATGAATTTACACAGTGACCTATCTACCTCATGTACAGTGCGTAGGTAAGTCCGTACAGTAACTTTGCCTTGCTTCAATGTTCTATAGCCCCTGTACAGTTTAGATAATAGCAATAATACACTGTACTAATAGAGTTAATTTTTTTCCCTGCAAGTGCCACTTTATCGTGGTGTGTAGCACTTGCCTACAGCCTACTGCACATAGCAGTACAAGTATATTCATTATAACTAACGCCCTTTACCTTTTTGAGACATTGTTGAAGCCCTTCACAAAATCCAGGTGTAACTCATGGCTCGTCAACATGGTCAAAAAAGGTAAGGAAAAGGCCACGGCTCCTCCACCACAAGTCTCGACAAGTTCCTCCAAGAAACCTGCAAAACCTGCGAAACCAAATAATAAACCCCCTGCCGAAGATGACTTCATCGTCTTCACCAATTCTACAACGGACCCCAAGCCCAAGAGGGGCGGCCAGGGCTCATCCAAGGGCAAAGCAGTTGATAATGAGCAGATTCCCACAGGAGGTCCGCCAAAGCCAACTGTGAAACAACTGATCGGAGGCTCCAGCTGGACCGGAAAGTTGCCCGTTAATCTTCTTTCCGAACACTGCCAGAGACAGAAATGGGACAAGCCGGATTACCAAGCTGTAAGCGATGTCGCTGTCCCGACGGTCTGCACCTAGTTAATATGAGCCCCTTTTTTCTAGATCAAAGGTTCACAAGGCTTCTCCTACTTTGTTCAGCTCAGTGCCAAAAACCTCAAGACTCAGGAAGTAACCAAGGTCCCACCATTCAAAATACATCCAGATCATAAGCATTTGGTTACAAGGGATACCCCATTAGAAGCTAGGCATGCCGCCGCCACATATGCATTGTTCCGCGTTTGTAGCATGAAGAACATTCATACCACACTACCACCGGATTACAGGTCACTATGGAAGCAGTTTGAGGCCATCAAGGCAGAAGACGTCAAGAACAAAAACGGGTGGATGTATGATGCCAATCCATTCGCAGCGTTGAAGCAGCGTGAGGATGAGAAAGCCGCGGCCGAGAAAAAAAGGAAAGAGAAGGAGGCTATCGAGGCAAAAGCGAAGAACATGCCCGGTGCTGCTGGCCTAGTTTTACGAAGCAATGCAACATCTTCATCGGGTTCTGGGGGTGGTGGAAATCCCATGAAAGGGTGGACCACCGTCCCCAAGATTGAAATGGGTCGAAAGACACGGTCTCAACTCGAGGACCTTGTCCGAAGACAAATCATATGGAATCCATACGGAGTCCAGATGTCACCATATCAGAAGAATGTTACTGTGAAGGAGCTTACTGGCTCTGGATTCCGCCAAAGTCACGTGGAAGAAGCTGTAGATGAATGCAAGGACCGCGAAGAGGCCCTCGAGTGGCTGCTAGTCTATGTTCCTGAAGATGACCTACCGAGATGGGCTCTACCAGAGAGTTACACGGCTGGTATTTCGGTCGCCGCAATTTCGGATCTGAAGCGAGATGCCGCAATCAAGCGCCTATCGCAGTCCGGATATTCCGCGGAACTCTGCAAGAAGCTCTATGAGGAACATGATCAGAATGAAGGGCGAGCAGCTGAGGCATTACAGGATTTCCTCCTATCAAGTGGTAGTGATTCCGCAATGCCCAAGGCAGCCACCGAAGAACCTCCCATCTTCGGAACTTCCGAAGAATGTTGGACTGACGAGATGGAAAGTCTAAGCTCGGTTTTTGGGGATCACTTCAAGCGAGTATCTGATGACGTTTGCCAGATTCTCATCGAATCTGTCAAAAATGGACCTAAGAAACATATCGAAACTTTTGCGCAGTTTCGCAGGTCTTCTCGATACCCATCCGAGGTCATTTTATCGTTAGTCGCTGATCTACCTTCTTACATAAAGCTCAGTGTCGTTAAAAAAACGCTTAACTATCTCGATGAATCCTTAAGCGAAGAGCCTATGAAGATTTATTTCGCCATCGATTGGATACAGCAGAATATCAATGATATCGTTGAGAAGCCTGGCAAGCTTCGCGATATATCCGGTGTTGCGTCCACAGTAGTAGAAGTCCGAAACATCCATTCGGTACAAAAACGCCAATCCCGCCATCCGAAGCCCCTACCAAAAGGCATCGATGCGCGAAGCATAGAAGAGTGGCAAAAACGACAGGAGAGCTCAATGTTGAAGGAGATGCTTCGCCAACGCCAGAAGCTGCCTGCTTGGCAAGTCAGAGACCAATTGGTCACGACCGTCCTACAATCACAAGTCACAATTATTGCTGGAGAGACAGGCTCTGGAAAGTCTACTCAGTCAGTTCAATTTATACTTGACGACCTATACAGCAAAGGACTTGGGAATGCGACCAACATTATATGCACACAACCCCGTCGTATCTCTGCTCTTGGCCTTGCGGACAGAGTCACTGAGGAGCGGTGTTCACAAATCGGTAAGGAAGTGGGTTACTCAATTCGTGGAGAGAACAAGACGAGTGCGCAAACCAAAATCACATTCGTGACTACTGGTGTATTATTAAGGCGGTTGCAGACTTCAGGTGGGCGAACCCAGGATGTTATAGCATCTCTAGCTGATGTGAGCCACATCATGATCGACGAGGTCCATGAGCGTAGCCTGGATACAGACTTCCTCTTGAGTATCATCCGAGATGTGCTCAAAGAAAGGAAAGATCTCAAGTTGGTACTCATGAGCGCCACGCTTGATGCCGCGACCTTTAAGACTTACTTCACTTCCGAAGGATTACGAGTCGGACTCGTGGAGATCTCTGGCAGGACATTCCCTGTAGAAGATTACTACCTGGAGGACATCATTCGAATGACGAATTTTACAGTTGGAGGCGATAGGTACCGCGATCGTGACGAACGTGATGAAGGACTCCTTGATGGAGACTCGCAAAACGCTCAAGACCCAATCAAGAAGACTATCCAAAAACTTGGCTCTCGTATCAATTACTCGTTGCTAGCCGAGACAACCAAAGCCATTGATGAAGACCTGCATTACGGCAATGAGAAGGGCGGTATTCTCATATTCTTACCTGGAGTTGCTGAGATTAATCGCACTGTTGACAAGTTGAAATCTATTTCATCGCTCCACGTCTTACCCCTTCACGCATCCCTAGATACGCGAGATCAGCGAAAAGTATTTAAAAGCCCGCCACCTGGGAAGCGAAAAGTGGTGGTTGCGACTAACGTCGCTGAGACTTCCATCACAATTGATGACATCGTCGCCGTAATCGATACAGGAAGAGTCAAAGAAACCAGTTTTGACCCCCAGAATAACATGCGTAAGTTAGAGGAAACATGGGCATCACAAGCTGCATGCAAGCAACGGCGAGGTCGTGCTGGACGTGTACAGGCTGGCAAGTGCTATAAGCTCTACACGACGGGTCTTGAAGAACGCATGGCAGAACGCCCAGAGCCCGAGATTCGTCGCGTGCCACTCGAGCAACTCTGCTTATCTGTTCGGGCCATGGGTACAAGGGATATTGGTGGTTTCTTAAGCCGAACTCCCACACCGCCAGCTATCACGGCTGTAGAAAATGCCGTCCAAATGCTGCAGCGTATGGGGGCACTTGACGGCGACGAGCTCACGGCGCTAGGTCAGCAGCTCGCCATGATCCCAGCAGATCTCCGCTGTGGCAAACTTATGGTATATGGCGCGATTTTTGGTTGCCTCGATGAGAGCATCACAATTGCTGCAATCCTCAGCACGAAGAGTCCATTCTTTTCGCCGCCAGATAAGCGCGACTTAGCTAAAGAAGCGCGCATGCGCTTCACTAAGGGAGATGGTGATTTGCTCACTGATCTACGGGCATACCAGCAATGGAACGCCATGGTTGATCAAGGCACACCACAACGACAAGTGAGGAACTTTTGCGACGATAACTTCCTCTCATACCAAACATTATCAGATATATCAGCCACACGGACACAATACTACTCAGCGCTTACGGAGATTGGCATCGTCAGTACCGCTACGACCCAATCCCCCCAGACTACCACAGTCCCCATGCCTCTCCTTCGAGCGCTCACAGCCTCGGCCTTCACGCCCCAAATCGCACGCATCCAGTTTCCAGATAAGAAATTCGCGGCATCTATGTCAGGTGCTGTGGAACTCGACCCTGAGGCCCGTACCATTAAATACTTCACGCACGAGAACGGGCGCGTGTTCATCCACCCTAGCAGCGCGCTCTTCGACAGCCAGGGATTCACAGGGAATGCGGCTTTTGTATCGTATTTCACCATGATCTCCACCAGCAAGATTTTTATCCGGGATTTGACGCGTAAGTGTTTTTCTTGCCTTTGTTATTTCAAGCCTTGGAGGCTTCAAGGACCGCTAACATGGCTTTCTGTAGCATTTAACGCCTTCACCCTTCTCCTCTTTTCCGGCGCTATAGAGCTTGATACGCTCGGTAGGGGTCTGGTGGTTGATGGATGGCTTCGGTAGGTCTTCTAATTCGCACCGCTTTTGGTTCTGATTGCTAGTTTTACTGATATCATGACACTTTAGGTTACGTGGTTGGGCACGGCTAGGTGTCCTCATATCGAGGCTAAGGGGCATGGTGGATAATATTATCGCGATGAAGGTCAACAATCCGCAGATGGATGTCCGGGATAATGAAGTCATCAGGATGGCGGCAAAACTTATAGAGTTCGACGGCTTAGACGCATAGAATTGGATACTTGGGGCATTGAAACTAGATAGACATATACACTCTAGGCGTCGCGTTTATAGGATACAAAAACAAACGGCCCCATGATTTGGGCACTTCCGTGCTCTTCAATCATAATAATTATATCTTTGTGGACAGGAAACATTTAGTGACATTCCTCAATGTGGTTTCGCCTCCAAAGTGCGGGTATAAACATACGGGTAAAAATACATATGCTAATGCTTAACTTTGCGGATAACAAGGTTTAACTAACGCGTATAATCGAACCTTTGCTACATATGCTTCGCGGCGTATAAGTAAAAACCTTTGCGGCGTGCGTTTTGTGGCATATAAGTAAGAACCTTCGCGGCGTATGCTTGTAGCATGTGAGTAAAAACTTTTGCAGCATATAACAAACCCAAAAAAATCAGCTATGCTTAATGCCATACATAAGTTTATGTATAGCATTTTTAAAGTTGTATTATTATTATTTAACATGTATGTATTGTCAGTTTTAGCAGACTTGTTACATTGCTTGATGCTCGACTCAGCTCTATTCTCAAGTCACTTGACTCAGGGCAACGTTTGATTATCAAAATCATACACAAGGAAACAAGTAGTTATTTCAAATATGAATAATCATCTATATAGTTATCTATTGTAAACCAAAGTTCTCCAGTCCATTACTCCATTTCTGACCCTGCGCAGGAACGACGATATGAGTTCTATATCTCCTTGTCTTCAATAATCTTTAAAAGCGATTCACCCAAGTCGCCAAAGCCCTCGACCTTGCCAAACTTGTCGCTAAGGTAGCGGATATCACGAAGCATGCTGCAGGAACTGATTAGCACCGCTGCCCTTCCAGGCATCATGGGAACTCAACAGAAAACAAGGGGCATCCCTACTTACCAATCACGACCAGCCTCAGTCTTCGGAGTCGCCTCCTTAAACACGTGTCCTAGTTGCTCTTTGTAGCCCGAGAACACCGGCGCCATCACCTGCGCTACCACCCATGCTGGCCGGCGCTTACTGAGTGCCTTATATAGCTTAGTCGTGTCTCTGGCCAGGTCGACAATATAACTTCGGACGTTTTCGGTGTTTTCACTGTCCCACTCAATCTCACGTGCCTTCTTGGAGTGGATGCGTGCTCGCGACGCCATGATGTCCGCCAGTTTTTCGTAGATACTCTCCTGGTGCTCCTGGAGGGCACGCCGTACTTTGTCGAATTCGCCTACAAGGTTCGCGTTTGGCCGGCCGGCTGGCGCGTGGCGCCGTACAAACTCGCGAATATACGGGACGATAGTAGCGATAAATGTTACCGCCTGTAACGCCATTACTAGATTTGTTGTCGAGATATTCCTAGGGCCGGCAGATAGTATAGAGCCGGCCCCGAGGATGAGTTGGCGATATCGAGAGTCAAACGTCTGCAGGTATGATATGAGTGACACGGTGATATCAGGCGTCATGGATGGAATACAGCCTATTAGGCGGAGGAAATTTGATATTCCTTCGAGGCAGAGGATGGCGGAGGAAGGGAGCAAGAACATCTCCTCATCGATAGTGGCAGGTCGAGCCTTGTCCTTTACTTCGCTATCCTCAGTCACGTTTGACATGCCCCCCCCCCCCGCGAAAGGGACCAGATCTTGCTCATCTCGGTCCATTCTGGCGGGTCCGACGTGCTACATTGCAGAACTAGCTCTAAAATCTCGTTGTCCCTAGCGGTAAAGCCCTTATCTTGCCAGTCATCAGAGCTCATTCCGTCGGCAAGAATCTTATTTTCCCTATCTCCGTGGGCCGCGATATAGCTCAGAATGTTGTCATTAACAACAGTTTTCAGCGACGTTCCTGCTCGTCCAGAGATAGCTTCACATTTATTAGCAAAAAGGAGATTGAGGGTGAAGTAGCGGAGAAAGGAAGCCAGTGGCAAGTTTATAGTTTGCTCAGATCGAACTCGAAGAATCTTGATAATTCTTTCGAAGCCGACACCTACTGCGTGACCCCAAAGCTTTGAGACATCAAATGAATCGTGTATCTCCTCCTGTAACTCAATGATTACAGGCGCTTTGGCGAGATCTTCGATATCGGTATTTTCGGAGGTACAGGCAAGATCCAAAAGGATGCTTGATTGAGTCTTCACTCGCCTAAGCGTCTCTGTAACGCCAATGAAGATGGAGGAAAATAAACTTTCCGCATCTTCTGCGTCAAGAGCACGGATATTCCGAGAGAGAATGGAAGACCTCTCCTGACTTGGGCGACCACAGCCACCACCCACAGTTGATGCCGACATAACAGATTCTGCATTTTCGGTTGAAGAGGGGAGTGACCTGCGCACTATATTTTGAATTTCCTTGAGTACTAATTCCCGGTATACTAGGATAGCTGTTGGGATAGATCTTGATCGGTAGAGCCCAGAAATGTTAGGAGAAAGGGCCGTGCGAAGTTCATCAGTCATGCCCATATAAGCTGGAAACGTTGAAAGTTCTCGAGCACTACCTCCCTTTGCCCGTAGTGACGAGGCCTCCCACCTAGAGAGAACTTCCTCTGCCGATATAGACTGAACATGCCACCGGAGGTCATCAATAAGCAGACTATGAACCTGAGCCTCAAACACCTTACCGATCCGACACCGGAGAATAGTCAGGTCGCCGGCCACACTTTGAAGTAACGTGGCCCCACGTGAGTCCCGAAGCCGGATTTTGGTGATGCTGTAGTCCCAGATATCTCATCGCGTTCGCCACTCATCAGCAGCTCAATGGCGTCAATCTCCGTAAGAGCCTTTTCAACATCTCCTTTGTCGACTAAGGACTCGGAATAGCCAACTGCATCCACGACACGCTTCAATTGCTGCACAGCATCGTGCATCTGTTGCAGATTGTGATGCCTACGTTGTTTCTGTAAGAGTTGAAGACCGCCAGTGACCATGCTATCATTTAATAAGCCTAGGTCCTTGCGCAGGGAACTTATATGCTCAACAAATTCTGCCGCTTCCGAGTGAAGCTCTCTTAAAGAATTGGGAGGAGATAAGAAAGTGACTGAAGCCGTATAGATGGAGTCAATCAGATGCACTTCCGCTACATCCATGTACCATGAAAGCTTCTCCTGCAGAATCGCATTCGTAGCTAAGACTTTTCTTGGCTGCGTAACGTTCTTATCGCTTGCTTTCTGGATTGTTGGGTCTGGGGGAATAATGTCGGATCGCTCGCTGACAACATGGAATGTTCTTGGGTTTTCGAGATGAAAATTCTCGTCGAAGTATATGCTGGGGATTGCAGAAAGTGGTGGTGGAGCGCAGTTGCTTCTCCGATTAAGGCCGCCGCTTCCTCGTCGGTGAATAGGGGTTTGAACGGTATGTCCATCGACGTGATGGACGTGATAGAGCCCTTACAAGTAGATCGGGCGTCGGCACTACCAAAATCCGTATTGCCTTTAAGGAGGTTATCTGAATTGCTTTCCGGCTTCGCCCGCACCTCGTTCTCACCGTCTTTTATTATCCATTGCAGCTGCTCATATAGTGCACTAACTTGCGATATATACGGCCTAAACTCCGCAACTTCGATGTGCTGTATATTCGTCAGAGCCACGGGGGGATATCGCGTGTGGTCGGCGTGTTATACAAGCTCGAAGGCGGCGCAAATGAGTGAGGCTCAAGTCCGCTTCGCACGATCGGTGGCTGCAAGAGGGTGAAGATAGCTACGAGACCACGTTAGCAGAGAGTTGCGCAGCGAGACGCAAAACTTTTCCCATTTTGACCTGGCTCAAAAATAGTCGCCACCCGACCACTCGTAGCTGTACCAAGATAACTGCTCTTTAGATGTATCAGGCTTGCGGTTGAGCCCTGTCTTGACTTCGGAGAGGTTTGCATCTGGCTATGCCTAGGGGATGTTGTTAGTATCAAAGTATTAGTACTGTCTTCTTTTCTTTGTTTTTGAATTGAAAACTGGCCACGACTTACTTGAGCAAATGAATTGAATGTATTGTTGTTGCTCTCACAGCACTGTCGTGACTAGCTGACTCTTACTTGTAGGTACCTAGGTAGCACACCCATCTTCCAGCTAGAGGTCTAGATCGTTGAAAGACTGAGTCTACGGATTTATAGTTGGTAGTTAGGTGAAAGACAAGCTGCTATTAGCATCATGTAAACCGATAGGTTTTATAGTGATGATGGTGTACGAGTCAACTATCGATAGCTTTTGCGGATAAATGATGGAATGACACTAGAAAAGGGTCACTAACATCCTACATGACTTTGTACACGATCTGAGGCATTCCATGGACCAATCACCATTCACGGCGATCTTGATTGTCCTGAGGGCGGAGTAGAATCGTGAATTAGAGGCCCTGCTTTGCTTCAGTTTGTGGGTGAGGATTCACAGAGCACTAGAAAATCGATAAAGTGTGAACCAAGGGCTTACGAGTCTAACCAATATATAACCCTCTAAACTAGTAGTAACTAGCGAGACAATCTTATTTTTTTGTTTAGTCTCTTTTCCCGGAGGTTAATGCTAATCTACTGTCTCGTCGTGGCCTGAGGTTCGAAGAGACAACTCAGCTGTGCAACTACATGTAATATTTGGGGGCTTAGATGAAATATCACAACATGATTCCCTGCCCCTTTTCGCTTCCGTCTTAGTGACCTAGCAACGCACACAGTGCTTTATTATCTCAGCTTACTCGTGTAGAATCAAACATCCATGACTTCATAAATATATTTACAAGCATTGCACATATATAAGTTACCTAGCACTCTCAAGTGGAACCTGGGCTTGATTTATAGTCTGCCTAATGGGCGTCAATAGTATAACATGACCGAAAATCCTAGAATCCTGACATTTCGATAAGACCCCGCCTAGTAGAAAACAACGCCCCTTCCCTCTTTACGCCCACCAGGGAACCGATTAGCATGGCCCATCGACTGTACACACGCATGGACGTTGCTTTAAAGCATGTTCAAAATGTTCGGGCTCCTGGTAGGTACCTAGAACTCGCGGACCTATCCCGAGAGCTAGGCCGTGGTGTCGCTCACCTGCAGCGGGAACGGGGCGAGAGTGGTGCCTGGTGCAGGCCGAGCAGAAAGCGTGCCGACGCCCGAGCTAACCTTGGAGGCACCGTTGGGGGCGCGCCACTCGTGGCGAACAGTGACGGTCAGCCCGTAGTAGTCGGTATACGCATAGACGCTCGAACCCTCAGGCTGTTTATTCGAGTATCTAGAGTCAGTGATTGCCATTTTAAGGGTTTTTGGGGGGGGTGGAAAGAGTTTGGAGAGTTTATAGGGGTGGCAGGAATAGGGATCTATCTCCCCACTAGGTAACTTATACACATCGAAATGAGGGATTAGGAAACTTCGCTGTACTAACCCGGGCGCCCTTCCAAGTGCAAGCGGTGCCGCTGGGGACCGTCCCGCCGTAGTAATAGTAGCCGAGGCAGTGGACATCGAATGCTGGAGCGTCTGGGAGGTAGCCGGCCTCCGCAGACAAGTCAAATTCAACTCCGGTCAGACCGGCATGGCCAAGGTTGAACCCTGTGGCGCCGCTGGCGGTCCAGGACGTGGCAGCCCGAGTCTCGTGCTCAAGGGCCGGGGCCGCCGCGACGAGGCTGGCAAGCGTGGCGAGAGATGCGAGAATGTTAACGTACATGTTGACGAGAGGAGTTGTAAGAGTGTATAGGTACGACTGATAATGAGGGAGGAGAATGGATGAGTGAATGATATTGATAGCGAGGAGTTGTTCTCATCGTCTGGATATCTCATGTCCTTTATACTACCTACCTACTTGACATCGGAATTATCTCTAGTCGGCTTTATCCACCAGCAATATTCCCGTTCTCGTCGACGCCCTACCCCGTTCTCCTTTGATTCTCTCGTTACGTTCAAGCAACCTCCGCAAGTCCTACGATGCTGACTGCTTCGTATACGGCCTGCTGGGATTGGAGGCATCTCGTTATGTCTTGTTTTGCGTGCTAGATGGGAATATACGAGAGTGTCTCTTTCTCACCACCCCAGCTGATCGACTATATACGTGTGATGGTCATCTTCATCTTGAACATGCCGCGGCATAATCCGTATGGCAACATCTTCCAAATCGCAACCGACTCCACCATCACGCACAAGTCTTATGGAGCTGTTGCGGTATGCTCGACCGACGAGACTGCCGAGAATCAAACAACGGGATCCTTTTTTCGACGTCGCTCACAAAGTCTTGAGAGATGACAAAGTAGTGTGTCTGCCGAGACTGGGGAATATGCTCTCGTCGTAAGGCTAGCCCTAGCTCGATGAGTAATCATATAGGGCTAAAGGATTATACTAGATGAGCGAGTCTGTTCTTGGCGGACTTCTCCAGGCAGCACTATTCGGGTGTCTTTCCTTAAGATGCCTGCTAGCGCTGTAGTATCTGTGCCTCATCTGGGTATCTGCTTGCAGAGTCCAGGAGTTTGCGCTCATGTGTTCTCAACTGTGTCATGTGGTGGCAACCTTTGACCACCTCGCTATGTTGTGTATGCGGTTACGTCTGGTGATGTGAGGTATAGGTAGCTTTGTCATCATATTTCTGTATGCTACCGTTTATAAGTTCTTATGCTTATTTTTAGCAGTCAGGTACTTACCGCCCTTGGCTTTGATCTAGAACCATCCTGAATCCACCGTGTCATCTCTCGGCATTTCTAATTCTTTACATATGTACCTAGTCACATATAGTTTTAGGTAATTGCATTCGATATACGATGAATTAGTCTGAAGACTAAAAGTCTTGTTGCGAAGATGCTAGACCTTAAAACTTAGTTGATGTTTAAATCCTTATTCGGGACACATTAACTCTCAACTAAGATCTTCAATCGCTAGAGACCCCCCTCGTCGAGGTATTCCTGCCTCAGGGATGTCATAACACCATAGGTAATTTAGAACCCAACGCCTCCATGCCATGCTATTTATGACCACCAGTGTAAATGCGAATGTAGACCCCAAAGCAGTCAATCTATTACAAGCAGGCGACACCAGCAGATATTTCGAGTTTCTGGTTCAGATCTCGTGATTCAACTTGGTCCGTCCTGGCATCGGAATTTATGCTTCCATTGTTTGTTAAATGCAGCATATACAGTTCCACCCGCAAAATGCCAATATACTTCGATAAACCCCGCCTCCTTCAAAAAGCGTTTGAACTGGTGATTACCAATACTGCTGTTTCTATCATCGTCTCCAGTAGTGCTATTGGCACTGGATTCGCTGCATTTTTCGTCCCCGTAGGTGGCATAGTTAGTGATGGAAAGTAAAAGTTGACCACCGTAATTCTATTGTATAATGCACTCTCGGTCTGGAAAGTCCTTGTCCTTTGATTTGCCTCTTTCAGAGCGTGTTTTGGACTTGCCAATCTTCTGAGTAAGCTCCTTATCCTTCTCTTTTCCTTTGGAGTATGGGCGAGGAGTTCCGTCTTTTTCTTCTTGTTCGCCTGGCACTCCGTTAACAATCACGATATCGGCGTCCTCATCCCGATTTTCATGTGCCGAATCTCGTAGCGGCTCTCTGCTAGACCTAATGAGCCCAAGCTTCGACATTGTCTGGCCGATTCGGGTCTCGCTAGCCTGGCTTTGTGGCCGGCTTTTACTAGACGATTTGAATCTCGCAGCAGCTCGGCTAAATCTCTGTGCTGTAGTCTCCTCACCGGGACTAACGGCGGGCGAGTGGTCATTAGAAGTCGTGCCGGAACTGGGCCCCATTAAATCGCCTAACGTAATACTAGCGCGTCTAGAGACATTAAGAAATCCGTCCTCGTCAGCGAAGCTAATGCGCGCTGGCGGTTCCAATTCAACCGAAAATCGGGAGCTAGGAGTCGCCGAGGGAATACTGCTTGAATTGTCGAAATAGCTGCTAGTCTTCCGGGAGACCATTTGATATTCCTGGTGTCCCGGGATATCGGGAGCGACGACTGTAGAAGCCTCGTCATCGTATGCTGGGGGTTCTGCCTCTATGCTTCCCACTGAACTAGCTGCTACATCGACGATGGGAACGATTTGGTAAAAGAGAAGATACGGCATTTCTTGCTTAAGAGATTCTTTGATGTCGTCAACGGTGGTGACTCGTTCATGCGCGAGATCGTCGAATTTAACCCATTGTGCCTCCTCATAGTCAGGAGGGGGATCTTTTTCGTGTCGACGATTGTCAGTGAGAAGCTTTGGGGCCACTCGGCAAAAGGAGATATAATGCCCGGAGTGTAATGAATCCCCACGGTGGCAGACGACTGACTGAAGCACCAGCTTATACTCGGCAGTAAGGCCGCCTTCTTCAACATGTCGATCGTCAATAATGAAGTGTGGCAACCTAAGGCTATCAGGTATATCAATGTACGTGTTTTGACGCTTCGTAGTTCCGTTCTTGTCCATCATATAGCGTTTCAAACAGATCCCGACTACAGGTCGTCGGCTAAAGTGCCGCGCAACCTCCAAGTTGCTCTTCGGGTCCGAATTTGCTGGTGAATGCCAAGCTATCGAACGAATTAGTTTTCTATCCATGATGAGTAGATACCATAAACGGCTTACGTATCAACTTGAAGAATTGCCAAGCAGGTATTGTAATAGCTTTTACAACCGATGCCTTCCTTTTAGCCCTCTGGAATAGACCTGCTGTGTCTCCGTCTGAAGATTGTTCGTGCCTATCAATGACAACTCTTTGGATAATGCTTTCAGCTCGACTGCGATGTGGCCGTGGGATCGGCTGAGACGCGAAGGTTGAACCATGGGGATCTGACGGGGTAGGGGTTGACTGCGCATCGGTAAGAGCCTCTGGTGAGGCGCAAGCTTGGGAAGTATCTGTTTCGACGACGTGAATGGTGCCTTTGGGTGTACTTGGGCTATCAAGCTGATTTTGATCGAATGCATCACTAGCCTTTTTCTCATCTAGGCCTTCTCGATGCACGTCAACTTGTGAGTTAAAGTATTCTTCCAAGCAGTCTTCTAGTTTGACTCCTTTCCCTTCAGAGTCAGGCGGCACGGCAAGATTTAATAACCTCTCGTATACAACTTTGTGGTCCGCGTCGTCGTTCTTCCCGTGGTGGAATAAGTCGACTTGTAATGTGAGGAGCGGCAACTGGAGTGTCTCGGTAATGAAGGCGAAGGCCTCTGAAGTATCCTGCTGCTCTAAAGCCCGTGCTTCCCTCCAACCACATTCAGCTAAAGCCTCTTGAATGTGCTCTGTCTGTTGGCGGTTAGAACACTGGTTGTGTTTGTAGCATATAGGGGTAGATTTACCATGTCTATTTCGATGAGCTTTCCGCTTCTTAACATATTTACCCAAAGTCGTAGAAGGACAGCAAGCTTTCTTCGGGGTTCGTCATCCCGTGTGTCAACCTTTAGCATGCATTCAAATGCGTCGAGTTTGGCAAACATGGCGAAAAGAAGTGCATCGAGATAGCAGGTGACATTCCCCCTGTTTTCAGCACCTAGCATGCGCACGGCTGGGCTGTAACCGAATATTTCTCCGGCCAGTGACATTTGTAGGAGTTCTAGCACCTCGATCGCCTTATCAACGTCCATAGACGAATACTTCGAATTAAGGGCGTAGAGGATGTGGTCATGGTGTATATTATGGAAATCGAGACCGAGACTGGCGGCTCTCTGGTGAACCTCTTCAATCTACTGCCGTCAGCGGTCAAGCCACATCTCGTGAACGAGGCAAAGTTATAGGCTACAACACACACACACACACACACACACACCTTGGCTTCTTTTTCTCGTCGCGTTGCCTCATCTTCGTCCTTGGGGTGGTGCTTCGCGCCGTCGAATTTGAAGATGGAGAAAAAAATGTCGGAGGATGTTGGGCGATGCTACAGAAGAGCGTAACCGTCAACAAGTAGACTGAATTGTGCGGGTAGATGGACACGGAAACAACGAAACTTACCTTCTGAGTAGTTGTATCGGATGACCTACCACGGCGATGTCCGTGCTTCTCTCGCAGACTGAGGAACTTCTTAGGCATGCCGCTAGTCTTCATGGCGTTCATGGTGGTGGTGGCAGAGTAGTAGATCGATATGGGTAGTACCGGGGGGTAAAAGTATTATTCGAGCTCCGGGGCTCGGATATTAGCGAATTCTACCTTCTCTCTGGAGTGATCTACGATCTTAAAAGATTCAATTTAGTTTCATAGCTAAGAATAGCGGCGGAAATAGGTAGAGATAAATGATAGATAGTCTCGCCGGAGGGGAAAAAAAACGAAACCGACGGGCAATATCAATTCACAGGTGCGAGAAGAGCAAAACGAGGCGTTGTCGGCACTATTGATCCCGCTGCCAAGGTTATATATATGTATATGTAAGGAGAAAGCCGTTGGTAAAGGGTACCTTTCTTGTTCTTGCTCTTGTTCTTGTTCTAATCCTAATAGTGCTTTCAATCGGCGCGCGGCGTCGAGAATAAGGATCGGTGCTCTAACCGCGGGGTTGTAACGAGCTCCTATAACGAGGACGCGGCGTGGTGTGTGGGGGCTACGCACTGCGCAGGGTCTAAGCAGTACTGTCCAGGGAGGCGTCCTAGGTCCTAGAGGTGTGTGGATCTAGACCTGGATCTGGGTATCCTATCAATGATGGGCGATCTTGGATCGACAATTCGCCAATTGGTTGGGGGCGTTACGATTGGCGGCGGAATTCCGTAGTTTGTATTTTGAGAAGAGGTAGGTAGGTAGATGGGTTGTCGGTAGGTAGTCGGACGTAATAGCAGCAGTATTAGTAGTATAGATAGATGTATCGCATCTGCAACGAATGCGAATAGGTGGAATTGTTAGCTGCACTAGAGTAAGAAGAGTTGAATCATTCATCTCGAATGGCTAGGGTTCGTTGGAGTTGCCAAATAGGGGATGAATTAGCTAAGAGCGCATATGGACAGGTACGTAAGTCCAGTGGTAGGTGCAGATGATGATGTGGGAAGTTCATGATGTTCAAGGCTAGTAGTACCTTATGAAGTACGTACCTAGTAGTGTATGCCTTCAGCTAGATACCAATGGTGTACCTAAGAGGTATATAACCTGGACTCCAAGATCTTAGGCAGGTACTTGGTGTTGAACTTCAGAATGCCATAGATAAACCATAATAGCACTGGACAGATGTGACAAGGCAAAATTAACGATAGTAAATTTATATGCAGTTGGGTAGAAGGTCAACCAGGAAAGCCTCTTGCAATCTTTATACCCCGGTACACGACGACGTAGGTACTGGACCGATGGGGTAATAATGCCTTCATGACGAAAAATCGGATGCCCGTCTGCCGATGCAAATGGGTTCTGGAATGGATCCTGACGATACTGACTGGAACTTAACTTATGATGGCATTGTCCTCTCAGTTCCATAATCACCTTTGTAATTCTACGCCTAACCGCACAGAGGTATTGTTCCCTCGGGTTGTTAGCCGTACCATCTCTCATGACAATATGCTTATGTCTTTTCCAGGCAAACACATTTCACAAGGCCTTAACTCGTCAGCTGAACTCGTATTGGCAAGGTTTCTTAAAGTAGGCATATACTAGTGTATCATATGGATGCCTGCCGCCAATGTTTGCCGTTGCTCAATAATTGAATACTAGTAGAATACTGAGGTATGGAGTACGGCTCAAGAAATAGGACAATTACTACATATTTCCAAGTTTGTCTTTATATAGATACATACTACCTTGGGTAGTGGACTTGGAGGTCAGCTACCTACATGTGTCATCGATCTCGCCTTAATAGTGGAGTACACTACTAGGTACCTGCACAATACACGTGCACTGTACCCCCAAGAGTAGAGCTCACTGCCTCTTATCTTATCAATACCCTTTACCATGCAAAGTTCTATTTAGCAGCCACGTCTGTCGGCGTCGGACTTAATATTTAGCGGGTACTCAATGGGACCGTTAGGGAAATTTCAAGGTCCTCAGACAATGTGAAGGCATATACGGAGTCTTGATTGACAGCCTCCTGACCGGCCATCATACCTAGCGCAACTAAATCATGGCTACAATTCGTGAGGCGCAACTTGTCGGTCGGCAGCTGCTGAGCTCCGTGTCCCACCTAAGGCCATGTGCACCAGGTATTCATAGATATGCCTCGACTGAAAGCACGCCTCCTGTCGTACCCGATATCGAGTTAGACTCCGGTCTAGCAACTCCAATTGTCACTCGGGAGAGCATCAGCATACTTGATCCGCGGAAGAGGGCGAGCAAAAGGAATCATGAGCTGCCACACGAGAGGTAAGGGAAGATGTCAATAACGCTTCGCGTTCTGATTCGTGTTACCGGACACCAATGTTGACGGCAAATCCAAGATACCGATATCATGCGCCGAAATACTATCGTGGTCCGCTGCACCCGGTACAACCGCCTCCATCTTCGGATCCCATCGCTAGAGACTTCGCTCCTGGCCCCTTCAATCTCCCTCGACTGAAGCAGACATACCAATCCACTATTGCCTCCGATATAATGACTATGATATATCAACACACACCCCCGGGGACGCCCGACAAACCCGAGCGAATACGACTGCGAGAGTGGGATGAGTCTTCGCCGTATATGAAGAATCGTCCAAAGCGTGGACCTCGTGGTGCTGACGTGCTATTCCCTCTCGAGAAGCCTATCGACTGGCGAAACATTCCCGAGATCCGTGCTGTGCATATCGCCGTGTATATGCCAAAAGCGAAAAAGAACTTCGACCATATCATTGTTGGCCGTGCTGTGTTACAGAGTATTTCGAGTGTGCGGACGACTACGACTATAACTAAGTCGAGCGTCTCGCAATGGGGTATAGTCAAGGGTGACAGGTCCGGTGTGAAGTGCTCG
This sequence comes from Xylaria digitata, assembly GCA_022495195.1. Lineage (NCBI taxonomy): Eukaryota > Fungi > Ascomycota > Sordariomycetes > Xylariales > Xylariaceae > Xylaria > Xylaria digitata. Next base: position 48,517 of record MU376960.1, on the reverse strand, counting down.
ATATATGGAAACCAAGTCTACGAGTTTGTCGACAAGGTTGTCAATTTCGTGTTTCCCAAGATCAAGGAATGGAAGGGCGTTAAAGGTCAGCATCTGCGCTACTTTGATTTCATGATATTGGAAGTATAGGCTAACATCTAACAAATAGGAACCTCGGGAGACAGTACGGGCAACATTGGGTTTGGCCTTGACCCGCAGGACATGCAGCATTTCCCAGAGGTTGAAGCTGCTTACTCGGTAAGTCGATGGGCTGTCTGCTTCCAATATCACGTACGCATCAAATCTGTAATCGCTAACTATTATTATAGATGTACCCATCTAAAATGATTCCTGGCTGCCGTATCGTGCTGGAGACCACGGCCAAATCAGACAGACACGCAAGAATATTGTGTAAGGCATTGGGCATCCCTTTCTACGGCCAAATTGTAGATTGAGCGTTGCAGTTATTACTCTCCGCGAATTCACAATATGTATGAAACCCGATGTGTCTTTCAAGCGTATTGCTTGCTCTCACTTGTATATGAATGGGCGCTTTGGTAAAAGACGTAGAGAGCACAATATAAAGCTGTATGATATCATGATATCACCGTTGCTCATTATGATATGTATAATTAGACGAAATTATAATGACCAATATGATTTGACGGAATAAGAGATTTAATTCATTGAAGCCCGTTCCACCTCTATTGATTTGCAAGATCGATCGCCTACAAGTAGGTGCCAGATACCTAACCAAACGCCAATATATGCAGTTCATTCGACTATCATTGTGATGGTCAACTCACCAATATCGATTACCTTTACCCCCTTTCCCTGATATTGACACCGCTTTGCCGTTTCACATCATGATTTGCCCTAACGATAAAGATGAGCCAACCAACTACGATCTTAGATCATGTGCCCGTAACTTTCTCCCTCAGCCCGTTGATGACAAGATCTACAGCATCCATGTCCGTCGCATCGATAGGCTTCCCATCGCCGCCAACGTGCTCGCCCTGCCGCCGCAGCTCGGTCGCGCACACGTCCATGGCCGGCTGGTAGTTACGAACGGCAGAACTCAGGGCATAGACGGCCTTGCGGCGATTGGTATTTGTTTCTTGTTTTTCGGTCTCTCCCGTCTTTGCCCCATCACCACTTTCCCCATTCGCCGAAGAGGAGGCCGGTAACCGCTTGCCGACGGCCATCTGCACAAGTTTCTCGACACCTCCCAGCGCAACGAGGCGTTCCTGAGAAGGCTCGTTGTTCTGCACGGCCGTGCCGATGCACCAGGCGGCCATGAGGCGGATTTCATCCTCGTCGTGCGCCAGGCATTCAAGGAGAGGTGTCCAAAGCCCCAGGTTCGAGAGCAGGTTCGCGTTGTCGAGCGACTCGATTAGTTGCTCCAAGTTGTCAAAGGCTGTGAGTTTCGACTCGAGAGTGATCTCCGGGTCGGATGATACGATGGCTACCATGCTCTCGCGCATCAAGTCTGCGTCCGAGGGGCCGCCCATTAGTCCCGCCAGCGCCTCTGGGTTCAAGGTTGAACGTGGTGCTTCGTTTGTCGTCCCGTCAGGCCCTGACACCGTGTTTTCGATACTCCATCTTAGGAGGTCGTTGAGATTTTTGTCGCCCATTTTGTTTCTCTTTGTCGCGATTCGGATACAAGAGGCTTTGCGATCAAATTTCCTTTCACTAGTGCGCAAGTTTACGTATCAAATATACCAATGGTGATGTCTTGGGAAATCGAATCTAGGAGCTTGGATTTGCGACAGTTAAACAAAAATCTCTTCGTTGCGAAGCGCCCTCTTGTCTTGATGGCATTCGTCGGATAGCAGTTTGGCGAATTATTTACGATGTATAAAACATAGGGGTTGGTTTTTAAAGATCACGACTCGAACGGACTTTGTGTGTCAAAGTTGTTATAAATCGAAAGCTGCTAGACTGCTAGCTTGATTCTTTTTTGGTCTCCAAAGTTCGCGAAGCTTCATTGACTGTAGCAAAATATAAAAGTGGGGCATGGCCATATAGCAAAAAGTCATCCGTCAGCCATTTATTTACACAGCCAAGTTGGTAACTGGGTGCGTTGCCTGTCTAAGGCTAGAACCTAGCATCATTCTTTTTATTTACCTACCTAGCTGGCTTTACTATCGTCTTGTCTCCCTGTCACTTCGGCACCAACTTGAGCACTGACTTGAGTATCTACGTGTAGGTACTTAAGACTGCCCCGCCATTGAAATGCCAGCCAACCACCAGCAACTGAGACCATAGGTGCCCTGTCTCTCCTCCAATAACGTTCAGTCTTATACTACCCCTCATCACCCCTCCTTTATCTTAGACTTGTCCTAGATAAGGCGTTCTTATAAGGCATTTTATTAGAATAAGAACCTTGAGGCCTTCAAGATACACTACAGGTTAGATTTTGATATCATTCAGGTAGGCCACATGGTAGGTAAATAGTTCGGTAGGTAGATGTGGTGTAAGTATTGCAACCTGTACCTCCCTAGGTACCTAATATTACCTGTTGACACGAACATGTATACGACCGGTACCAACCCTTGACGTAATGTGAAACTGCTTTAGAATAGGCAGTAGCTTTAGGTTTGTTTGATGCAGCCATAGTCGGCGCGGGAAGCGGGAAGCGGGAAGTCAAGACGCAGACAAAGTGTGGGACTGCGTTGGTTCGAAGTCGGCTTCGCCCCTGTGTACATGCAGTACTGCCTGTATACGCGCAAGACCGGCTTGGGCTGGTTGTTACACGGTTAGGCCGCTTGACCACTCATTGCCATGGCATAGTAAGAAATAGGAGGGAGGGGTTTGAAAGAACGATGCCTGCTTGGCGTTTAGTTTGGTGTGTGGGCGGACAGTGGGCAGTGGGCAGTGGGCGGTAGTAGGCTATAGGTAGTGGACACACGTTTGCTTTGCGCTTCTGTTCTACGTAATCATGCTTGTTTGATGAACACGACCGAGATCGATGAATGGCCGAGTGGTGGGTGGGGGTGTCCCGCTCGGTTCTTTGCGATTAGTTCGTTGTACAGACGTTATCGTAAGTACTCTTTTGTCATGGTGGAATAAAAGCTACATACCCTTAGTCAGGGTTAGCAAATTAGTTACTACTAGTATTTTTTCATTTTAAAGATTTTTAAATAACTTTATAAAGAAATTAAATATAAAGAAATAAAATACATTATTTTAAAGCTTTTTTTAAAAAAAATTTAACAATATAACTTTTATTAATTAAAAATAAGTTTTAAACATATAATTGCTTGTGTAAAACTGATCACTGTAATATTAGTAAAACAATACTGTATTCTCTGATCTGTGTAGCTGACTATAAGAAGAAAGTAGTAAGTTTAGGAAATAAAAGTATTTTGCTTATTAAAGGTGGGTGTGTGCAGTATGGGACCCACTCTAACTTTAACAACCAGTTTTTATTATAAGCTGCGCCTATAATAAATCAATAGTTCTAGTTTTTATAAGTTATATAATGCTATTTATTTATATAATAACTATTGCTAACACCTCTCTTAAATAAATAGCTTAAATAAAAAACATATAAAAAACATTTTAAAATGTTCGCATTAAAATTTAAACACTTTTAACATAAAAAATAGCTTAAACAACTAATACACTATTATATTACTAAGCTATTTAGCTTATTTTGCATGCATTGCCTACATATATTTTTGCAGCTTTTACTTTTTTAAAACCTACTTTTTTTAACTTGCATGCTTTATTTAATTTGTATAAGATTTAGCGTTTATATATAATTTGCGCTAAAATCATAAACATATATAAAAGTATATAAAATATTAACACATAAAAAAATATATATGTAACAAAATAAATAAAAAATTTATCCTACTAAAAAAAAATATTAATAACATTAAAACCCAAGCTAATACCCAAATAAACCTTAAACCTAAACCCAAACTTTTTATTTTTTAAACAAATTTATAGTAAACTAACTAGTTTAAAATAGTTAAAAATAAACAATAATTTTACAAAAAGTAACTAAGCTTTAAAACAGTTAAAAAGTAAAAGTTCTTAAAAAAAAATAATTATAAATTGTACTTTAGTAATAAGCACTGTTTTTTTTGCTTAATTAGTTAATAAACACTTTTTAAAAGTTAATTACTTAGTTATAAAAAGTTATAACAAAGCCTAACTTTTTTACTTTTTTAGCGTTTTTTTATAGCTTTTTATACTAAGCTGCTTTATAAACTTAACATAATTTATACAGTTTAATAGCTTTATAAAGCCATTTATAAAATTGTTTTTTAACTTTATATATATTAGTTTAATGTTTTTATTAATTACTTTTTAATTAACATAATAATAAGCAATATAAATATGCCTTTTTTGCTTACTTATAACACTAAGTTCTAACCAACTTATTACGCTAATATTATCTGCTAACAAAATAATAAGCTTTTTAAGCATACAATTTAATTTTGTTAAAAAATTGCATATCCAAGCTAAATCTTTAGCAGCTTTACTTATAACAATATATTTACTTTTAATAAAATTGCGCGCTACAACAGTTTATAGTTTAAAATGCTATATAACAAAATTTCTGCACATAAAAATTATATAGCTAATAACTAATTTGCTATTCTTTAAATCAAAAAACAAAATAACGTTTACTGCTTTAAACAATTCTAATTAATTATATATATAATATTAGTAATCTTTTTATAGCTTTTTATATATAAAGCAAACATTAGGCATGCTTTTTATATATTTTGCTAATTTTTTTATACCGTTTAAATAATTTTCTAAAAAATTGCTTATAAACCTTGCTTATATAAAAGCAGCAAAGCTTATATCTAGTTTTATAATCCAAGCTAAAAAACTTAGCTTTTTTAACAATAATATATATTTAAACACTTTTTTATTAAAAGCTAAATCGCTTTTTTTTTTAACTGCGTATGCTGTTCTCTTGCAGTTTATTAAAATAACGCATTTGTATAATTTATTTATTTTAAACAATTTTAATAACTTATTTATATACTAGGATTAATTTAGTGTTATATTGTTTATAAGCAAATCTTTAACGATTTTTATGTTTAAAAACTAGTTTGCATAGCCTAAATTATTTACAGCTACAATTTTTTTTATATTTTTAGCTACTAGTTTAAAATGCTTAAAATTACTACTAAACAGCAAAAAATTGTTAACGTAAAAAACAATAGTTTTATTAATATTTTTATTATAATAAATTGCATTATTTAACATTAAAAGTACAAAACTAACTAATTTTATAATCTTTTTTGCTTTAATTTGCTATTTATAGCTTAACTGCTTTAGTTTATACAAAAAGTTTATTAACTTAATAATTTTTTTTGCAAGCTATTAATGCTTTTCTTTTTTAGCAGCATAAGCCTCAAAATACTTTTTAAATACTTAAAATTGTTTTATAAATATACGTTAACAAAGCTTATTATTAAAGTATGCTGCAATAAAATCTATTTAAATAATATATTATTTATACGCTGCAGCTAGCGCTATTAAAATTCTTTATAAAGCTGCTTTTATAGTTAACGCTAAAATCTTTTTATAATTAATTTCTTTTTTTTAAATAAAACCTTTAGCATATATTTACGCTTTATATTTATTTAGTTTACTTATAAAAAAATATTTCTTTTTTAATACTTATATAAAGTTTATAAAATATCTGTATACAGCTTTGCTTTAATTAATAAAGCTAAACATGCTTTTATTAAAAATACATTTAATTTCTATAAAAATTGCTTTAAGCTACTTTTTTCGCTTAAAACTTTCCAGCGCCTTTTTTAATATCGGCATATTAAAAATAAATAGCTTTACAAAAAAAGTAAACAGCAAACTTTATAAATAATTTATATAAAGCGCCTTTTATATATTGTTTAGCTTTATTATAAAGCTGTTTAAACAATTTATTATTGTTTATATTTTGCTAACTTAAAAGTTTTAATAGTTAAACTTGCTATTTATAGCGCCTTTAAAGTTTTTTTTAGCTTTATTTATCCTTTTTTAGCAAAAAGCTATTTAAAACGTATAAACTATATTAAAATAGTTGTTAAAAACTTTATAAACATATATTTGCAACAATATTAGCTTCTTTTTTTTTAAAAAGCGCCTTTTTTTAAGCAAAGCGCCGTTTTTTAAAACATTTTTGTTAACTACGTTGTTATTTTTATTTTTAATTTTTGTTTTATTCTTTATTTTTTAGTGCTAGCAGCGCAATTGCTACTACATTTTCCATAATAAAAATTATACAATATTTTTAAAATTAAAAAAATTAGTTATAAAATCTTTTAAATATTTAAAAAACATAATATACAACGTGCACAATTTGCAGCCGCTGTTAATTAGCCACATTATATAATTATATATGTTTTTATAGCTTAAAAACGTTGCGTTTGCTTCTTTAACGTTTATTTTTTCTGCAGCAATCCGCTTAAATTCATTTATATAAACTATACAATAAAAGCTTAATATATATAAGTAGCCCATTTTAAGCACGTAGTTCTTGCTTAAGTATAAGCTGCTTATAAACTTTTTATAAAAAATGCAACTTTTTACTAAAAACTAACCGGTGCAATTAATTATATAAACAATAGTTTTTATACCTTTGCTTTAAAAGCACAAAGGCAGCTAAAATTAAATAAAACATGCTTTAACTTCGCTTTACATAAAATTAATAAACTGCTTAACTATACTGTTCTAATACTAATTCATTAAAAAAAACAAAATTAACTAAATCGCATGCTTATAGCAAAACTTTTTTAAATCTTTTATGCCAAACTCTCAGCTACTATTTATTTTAAAAGCGTACACGCGCTTACGTATAATATCTTTTAGCTAAAAAACTAAATTTTTTAAACCTTTATTTATTTCAACAAAATAATTTATTACAGTTTGTTTAGCACTGTTTTTAATTTTGTACGCTATAAATATATAATATTTGCTATTATTATTAATAAACAACAAGTAATATTTATAGCTTTTAACAATAATTAGTTAAATAGCCTTTAAATCTGCTTATATTACTTTTTTTAAATATTTTGCTTTTTCGATTAGCTTTTTTAAAATAAGCTTTTAAAATTTCGCTTAATCATAAGCAAAACAAAAAAAGTATTCAACTTTTTTAAAGTTTAAATCTATTTTTATAGTTATATAAATAATTTAAATAAAACGTTTAATGCTAAAATAATATAGCTTGCAATGCTAAAAAAAAAGCTTGTTTTTAAGCTTTTTAATTATATATATTTAACTATTTATTATTGCAGCTAATATTAGTTCTTTTAGCTTTATAGCTTTACAAATCATTTTTAACGTATATTTTTATTACTTTTTTTTTATAAAAGCTAACTTTGCTTTATTATAAACCCATAAAAAAAAACCTTATTTATACACGTTGATTTTTATAACTTTGCAACCTATGCGATTGCAAAAAATATATTTGTTAAAATAGCTTTTGCTGCAATAAAACCGCTTTTTTAACATAATTTTCAAAAAAAATGCTAAAATAAAAAATATATATTTAATAGTTAACTTTATTAGCGCTCTTTTAAGTAAGCATAAATTATATTTAACAGTTTTAACTTTTTTTATAATTACAGCGCTATTTCCAATAAAAATAATAAAAGCTTTGCTTTTAGCTTCCAAATTAATAAAGGTGCTTTTAACAAATTCTATTTTTTCGTTTTTAATTTTAATGTTCGATTTAATGTTAAACAAAAGCTTTTTATATAACTTTATTACTTAGAACGTGCTTAGGCTTATATAAACGCCTAAAATGCCCTCTGCTTTTTAAATAAAAGCTTAAGCAATGCTTTTTTTAGCGATAGCTTGGTTATAAAACTTTATAAGTTTAGCAAAATTTACGGAGTTTATAGTAGCTAAATAAGTAAAAGCATTACCTAATTTAACAAAAAAGCTTTAAATCTTAACTAGCTTTTTAAAAACGTTAGTTTAATGCTAAGTAAACTAATTACCGTTTTTTTTATTAAAATAATCTTTAGCAATATAGCCTTAATTACTACAATTATAGCACTTTAAGCCTTTTTTTTTGTTTTAATTTTTGTTTTTGCCCTTTTTATCGTTGTTATTATTATGCTTATAGCTTTTGCAATTTTTACAGTTTTTATAGCCGCTACATATATTTTAATCTTTTTAGCTACGTTAAGGCTTTTTAAAAGTGTAATAAGCAAACTTCTTATTGCCAAAAAACTTCTTTTTAACTTTTTTTTTAAAATCGCTATAAAACTCGTTAATAAAGTCCTAAAAAAAATACTTATATGTTTTTATAACCTTTATAATAATACAGTGCTAACCAATAGCTTTATTTTTAATTGCAAACAAAAATAAAATAGCTTTTTAATTGCTTAAAATTTTTTTGCTACTAGCTTTATATTAGCGCAACAAGCTTATCTATTTAAATATAAACATAATAAAATCTTTGCTATTATACTTATAATTAATAAAATTATTTTACAAATCTTTCTAGTAAATCTAGCCACTTATACTATATATAGTGCTAAAAATTTTCAGCATTTCGCTGCCTTTCTTAACACTTTCTACCAAGTTGAAAAGTGCAGCCTTACAAATATTAATAACTGCTTATGCTAACATAAGTTTGCTATAATCGCTAATAAGCAAGCTAATAGCATAACTTATTGCTTTTAAAAATAAGTTTAAATTTCGCTAATACATTAGCTAGTTTTTTAAACCTAAAAAATAGTTCTGCTTGTTAAAAAAGAACTTTAATTGTTGCTATTTAAGTTCTGCAATAAGCTAAGCCTTTTCAAACTCTTTGCTATCGCGCTCTTTTTTAAAAACATAAAGCTTTTTCTTTATTTTTTAAATTTAACGTTTAATATTGCTATCAAAGCTAGAGTTAAACAAATCAAATAAGTCCAAAAACTTAAAGCCAAACTCTAAAATCATAATTAGTCAGTTAATCTTTTTATACTTTTTATAATCAGCGCTTTTTTTAATAAACTAACAAGCACTATTACTATTGTTACAGCTTGACTTAAAGCTAATAAACAACTCCTCGCTCCTTTTTACGCCTAAAAAAGCGCTTTTAATCTTATACAAAGCTCCTTTTAAAATATCGCCCTTTGTAGTATAATTAAAGTTAAAAAACGTTTTTAACAGAAAAAAAAGCTCGCAATATACAACTGTAGCATCGCTTTTTGCGCTAACTAACTGCTTTCGCAGTTCTTACAATAAAAAACGTAATAAAAAAGCAGCAGTCGCGCTGCCTTCTAATAAAAGCATAGCTATTTTCGCTTTAAAAATCTTTTCGAAATAAGCTATTATTTGCTTTTTGTAACAGTCGAACTACAATTAATGCTTAGCTTTTAAAGCGGCAACAGCCTTTTTATACTGTTTTTACAAGTTAGACATTTTAATCGCGTAATCAAATTCTATGTTCTTTTTTTAAAAAACTTTATAATCAAGTCTTTTTTAACTTTAGTTTGCAGCTTTTTATAAACAAGCTAAGTTTTTTTTTTTAGCTTTTAGTGCTAACTAAGCACTAACTTAGTTTTAAAACATTTTGCTTAAAAAGTAATTTAGGCATATAGTTTTTTTAAATAAACAGCCTATTACACTTTGCTAACAATTTATTGCGATAGCTTTTTATTTAACTAACAGCATATACTTGCGTTAACTTAAAACATTTAAACGCTAAGCAACTTATAAACCGTATAAACAACTAGTTTAATTAAAAATGTTTTTTAAGTGCAAATTAATTTTAACAACTTGTTAGCTACTATATAAAACTAATTACTATAATATTAATAAAACAATATTATATTTTTTAATCTGCGTAGCTAACTATAAAAAAAAAGTAATAAGTTTAAAAAATAAAAATATTTTGCCTACCAAAGGTAAATGTGCGCAGTATAGGACCCACCCCAACTTTAGCAACCAGTTCCCATTGTGGGCTGCGCCCACAATAAATCAATGGTCCTAGTCTTTATAAGCTATACAGTGCCATTCATTTACATAATGGCCATTGCCAACAGCTTGTAATATTTTTATAATATTTTTTTAATATTAATTTATTACTTTTATTACTAATTAGCGATTATTAATTAAAAACCTACTTTTAACTAATAAAAGTTACATTTTTAAATTCTTTTTAAAACGGGCTTTAAAATGGTATATTTTATTTATTTATAGCTATTTTTGTTTTAAAGTTATTTTAAGTACTACACTAGTACTACAAGGTACTAAAATCGTGTTTTAGTAATACTAATTGCCAACCCTGCCCTTAGTCAAAGACCTCATTCGGTAGTCTATGTACCCAACACACCTATTGACTGCCTAATAGGTACATCTTACTACCTAGGTACCTTGTGTATGCACCTAGTCGATAGGGATGGCTACCTAACTTAGCTACTTACTAACTATTATTACAATAGATACATGTCTAGGTAGGTATGCCTATGCCTAGAGGTACTCCTGGGTTTAGGTAGGTAGTTTGGGGATGGATATATCCATCGTTGGTATGTCGCCAAGAAATCCATTACGACAATTGTTGGCCTGTGCCTCCCAAAATCCCAGTTACTGCCCAGTATAATGAGATAAGAATTTAGCTGCCTGCTACTATAATTTCTTTCAGGCAACAAATATCGCACAATGATTTGCGAATTCGTAGGACTAGAAAAAAATACTAAAAGGACTGGCTGATCAGGAAACGATTACAATAGAGCATACTCTAGACAGACAAACATAAAGCCCAATAAAATAGAAAAACGGGCTGAGCGTCCCATTGCCAACAAAGAAGAAGAACCAAGCTTTGCCAACCCATTTCATCAATCTATCCATCCATCCCTCCATCCATTCTATCCATTGACATAGCACCAACTGTGTTTCCCCCCTCCCCGAAAAAAAAAAAGCCCCGCTACGCTTTTTGTTCGGCCCACAAGTTCTACCTCATTAATCCCGTCCAGGCATAGCAGGAGCATTTTCCTTCACTGTTTCCCTCTGCACCGCTTCTGCACCGCTTACAGCTGGCTGGCCACTGCTACGGTTGAGCTGACCGGTCCTTGTTCCTCCCCTTTCTGCCTCCCCCCCCGGTTCCTCCACACCCGCTAACCCAGCATACCATTCCACACATCTTGTTAACCCGACACAACTCTTGGAACTCAACCTTCCACAACATACTTCTTGTCGCTTGTGTAGTCAACCACATCGAGACATCACCACTAACTCCATCCATTCTCCTGTATAGCTCTGTCGGTTTCGATCTTGTCTGAGCATCTACCCATAATTTCTATTCTTCTCTATTCTACTAGTCTTTCTTCGTCACCTACGTAATCACAATGGAGGGTAAGCTCTCAATCTCCTCAACCTTGGATCCAACCAATCCTTCTGCATGTCCATGTCCATGTCCTCTTCTCGCATCATCTCAATCTCTCGCATACTTTGAGCCAAAGTGCAATAGCTGACCCGTATCTTCGTCGCAGAGGAAGTCGCTGCTCTGGTTATCGACAATGGGTAAGGATCGCGCCCTCGACCTCCTCACCGCATTCTCAGTCGCATGCCCCCTTTACCAGGTTCGGGACGGAATCCCGCACGCTGCCTATCCACCTATTTACCAATATTATAATCTACTGCGAAGAGAATGATATCAAGATGTTCCCTGAGCTAACCAGAGCTCTAGTTCGGGTATGTGCAAGGCCGGTTTCGCCGGTGACGATGCTCCCCGAGCTGTTTTCCGTAAGTCTACTCCCTACCCAGCCTTGCCCAACGGCTGCCCCGCTTGTGCCTTGCCAAGATGCGGCTCGTTCTATGAACAACTTGCCTTCTAACCTCTTCGCACAGCGTCGATTGTTGGCCGTCCCCGTCATCATGGGTAAGTCTGCGCGCTCCGCATGGATTAGTCGTAGCCTTTGGCGATATTGGACGTTTATTAACTCGACAACTTTAGTATCATGATTGGTATGGGTCAGAAGGACTCATATGTCGGTGATGAGGCGCAGTCAAAGCGAGGTATCCTTACCCTGCGCTATCCCATCGAGCACGGTGTCGTTACCAACTGGGACGACATGGAAAAGATCTGGCACCACACCTTCTACAATGAGTTGCGTGTGGCTCCTGAAGAGCACCCCGTCCTGCTCACAGAGGCCCCCATCAACCCCAAATCGAACCGTGAAAAGATGACACAGATTGTCTTCGAGACCTTCAACGCTCCCGCATTCTACGTCTCTATCCAGGCCGTCCTGTCTCTATATGCCTCAGGTCGTACCACTGGTATTGTGCTCGACTCTGGTGATGGTGTCACCCACGTTGTTCCTATCTACGAGGGTTTCGCTCTCCCCCACGCTATCGCCCGTGTTGACATGGCTGGCCGTGACTTGACCGACTACCTCATGAAGATTCTGGCTGAGCGTGGTTACACTTTCTCGACCACCGCCGAGCGTGAAATCGTCCGTGACATCAAGGAGAAGCTCTGCTACGTCGCTCTTGACTTCGAGCAGGAGATCCAGACTGCTGCCCAGAGCTCCAGCTTGGAGAAGTCTTACGAACTTCCTGATGGTCAGGTCATCACCATCGGCAACGAGCGTTTCCGGGCTCCTGAGGCTCTCTTCCAGCCTTCTGTTCTAGGTCTTGAGAGCGGCGGTATCCACGTCACCACATTCAACTCCATCATGAAGTGTGATGTCGATGTCCGAAAGGATCTATACGGCAACATTGTCATGGTACGTTTTCTTGACGCTGGTATGAGTTCAATCGTGTACTAATGAGTATCAATAGTCTGGTGGTACCACCATGTACCCTGGTCTCTCGGACCGTATGCAGAAGGAGATCACTGCTCTGGCCCCATCGTCCATGAAGGTCAAGATCATTGCTCCTCCCGAGCGAAAGTACTCTGTCTGGATTGGTGGTTCTATCTTGGCTTCTCTATCTACCTTCCAGCAGATGTGGATCTCCAAGCAGGAGTACGATGAGAGTGGTCCTTCGATTGTCCACCGCAAGTGCTTCTAAGGTATGCATACATGTTGGCCATCTCCTCGATAGCTGAGTTACGTCTAACGATGGTATCAAAGCAGGTACTGTGGTGTAACACGAATAGATGCCCTCCGCGACCACGCCGAAGCTTCGATGACGCCCGTCGTCGGCTCAGAGCTCCTGCCGTTGTGAATGTATCCTAGACGAGCCTCGCATCTACAAAAAAGTTATGGGCATGGTAAAGAGAGATGCTGGGGCCAGAGACAAAGGAGAATATGAAGTGCTGTTTTTAGGAGGCTTTTCATGTTTGGCACGGAATGGAGTAGACAAATCCAGTCGAGGTTGATCATATATCTTCATGTTTCTGTTGTCTGGCATGCGTAGTTTGTGTGAACATTCCGGTCGTAATTCAATGGGAGAGACTGTCGCTTATTCTTGATGGCATAGAAATGAGATCAAGATAATCTAGCGCACAATTTCCAAAGTTTCATGCATATCAATTGACAGACACAGTAGAGGTTAGTTTTCTCGTTCCTTTTTTAATTGCTTGGCTTAATGGTCACAATTTATTCTGCTGTTGTCTCCTATCAAAGGTCGTCTCGTCGAGAGAAGCTCTATCCCTGTCCGTTTCATTTTGCTCGTCGGGCAGCTTCGCATCGAAAATGCCATCACTTTCCTCAAATACCTCTACAGTAGTGCCTCCCTTTTCTTCTTCGAGCTTGCGGTATTTCCTCCGACTCTTCTTGGTGGAGCTGGCTTTTTTCTTGCGCTTGACCTCGCCTACTACAGACGATCGGCTCTCGTTACCGCGGGTCATGTCGTCGAGCTTGTCGGCTAGCAGTTGGCGGGCAATTATGCGATTCTGGCTGCGCGAGCGCGTGGCTTGGCATTTCACGACGAAGCCGGTAGGGATGTGCTTTAATTGAACGGCCGAGTTCGTCTTGTTCTGTAGAAGACGGAGGTTGAGTTTAGCGGTTGGTTTTTTTGCAGCTGTGCAGGGAGGTAGCTGGGATGGGGAGACTCACGATCTTCTGGCCACCGGGCCCGCTGCCCTTGAGGAACGACTCTTCGATCTCTTCCTCGGGAGGTGGTTTTGGGCGCGGCGGTAGGTGTTTACTGCTTATTTTCAGCAGTGGTGGGTTGTTGGTGTTGTTGAAGTCGCGGCGTTGGAACGTGGAGCTTGGGTTCAAGCTGCGTGTGTCTTTCCAGTCATGGTTTCGCGAAAATGGGGGACGTATTGAGATCGCATAGTGGTTCGGTATCGCTATTTTGCATGTATAGGCAGGTCGTGCCGGTGGTAAATGGTGCAATCGGCTCAGTCGTGGGAGCATCATGGTGTTGAGGTCGACACGATATATGTAGGTACGTCGGTATGTTTCTATATATACCTACCTACATGTATATTTCTGTGGCCTGCTAACAAGAGCGCATCACGGCCCAAGATGATAGGAGGTATTCACACTTTTTGGATAATTCTACAATTCCACCCCTCTTAGGAACGGAAATAGAAGCTCATAACTGCTCAATGGCTGAGGTTCTGTACTTGAAGCCGTCGTTTGCTTCTCGTGGTCCCATGCATGCAGTCATCATCTACAGTACCTACCTAGGCCGCAGGCTCACTCCAGGCGGGCAGCCAGTACCTACCTAAAGATACTGATTGTACAGTAACTGTTAGGTACATATAGTGGCGTACCTAAGGTACAATTTTAGCGTCCTCAAATAGCGTCTGTGGGGCGAGACATAGTGTAAGGAGACCCCTGCATACTGTTCTGTACGCAGGTAGATTGCGTACAGGGGTCTTCATTTGTTCCTTCACTTGATTTCCATGTATACTTGCTCCCTCCCCTTTTCATTTAAGTCGACGCGATTCAACCCAGTTCAATTCATCCGCCAGAGAACCCAAACGTCAAACCCAAATCCTCTCCTTTTATCACGGGCCAATTGTTTAGATTTCGACAGACCCAATCATATCTACACCCGACCGGACACCAGAAGCCCGTTTCAGCAGCTACTCTATTTCTACGCATTCTCTATTTCCCTTTCTTTTTGTACCCATTTTAAGAGACACGAGGAGACTTGTAACCGAACGATCACTTCATCCGAAGCAGCGTACTACCTAGCCGACTACTCGCCTACTTCGCTGTATTAACCGATTCTCTTTCTTCCTGTTTCCTGGAAGAGCGGGTCGTAGAAGAGAGAGACAAGAAAGGACGAAATAACAACACAAGCATTGCAAGATGGAGTATCGAACCAAGGGGCCTGAGAACCTCCCTCTCCTCCAGCGCTTTGGTCGCTGGCTCTCTCTTAAGCAGTACCAGATCGAAGTCACTTTCGGCGTATATATGTTTACGCCCACTGAGAAATTCGTCTTCTGTACGTAATCTAGCAATTCAACCTTTTTTGTTTTCGCATATCTCCCTGAGGCTTCCTCTTCTACGAGGGGACCTTCACTTCACGGTACATTTACACACATGTGTATAATATTTATCTAGACCGTCCTCATCATATATACTCTCTTTTGTCTCTCGAGTCGTTGGCGTCGACTAACCGTAGAGCCAAAACAGGGTCCATCGTATTCTTACTCTCCGGCTTAGGCTGCATAGCCACCATTCTCTACCTGCCGCAGCATGTCCTCTTCATTATCAACCGCGCTTGGTTCTACGTCAACGGCGGTGAAAGCAATGGCGGCTTCGGGTCATCGAGTGTCATGGCCGCCGCCAAGAACGCCCTGTCCCTCTCGGTTGAGTCCGTTGATCCCATAAACGACCTCGCTTCCGCCGCTACGGAGACCCACCGCGAATTATAACGATGATGAATAAAGAACATCTCATGAGGAATTGGGGTTTAAGGTGCTTGTTTCCTTTAAGTTAGAGGCAGCGTGTGCTTAGTCCTTAGGTTTCCTGACGGCAGAATGAATATAGTAATGTTTAATCGGTATGCAAAAAAAGACTTTTATGCGGTCCTTACCGCTACTCGAAGAATGGACGACGAGGAATGATTGGTCGAGTACAGCGGAACAAACGCAGGTTCGAGAATAGTACGCCAGCATAAATGTTGAGTAGAAAACCACATCCGTAGGTGGTTAGACTCCTGATCCGCGTGAAAGCGACATCATGTTCTACACGAGGAAAAAGAAATAAGACCAATTCAATTATAATCGAATAGGGCAACGAATCGGTTTTTGTGTGAAATCATTGTTCCTCTTCAACGATACGATAAATTCGCAGTGAACTGTCGTCCCCTGCTATGGCTAGCTCATTCGAGTCCGTCCGTGGTCTCCATGCGAGTTGCAGAACAGGTTTTGCAAGGCACAGCCTAGATCACGATTAGTCCAGATGAAGCAATCCAAATATGATTTATAGGGGCCCGCAGACGTTTCAAGGGACTAACTTACTCGGGTCGTAATTCGAAACTCGAGGCCACCGTAAGAGATGTCGGGTCCAGGGAATGGACCGAGATCTTGCCAGCTTCGGTGCCGACAGCGAGGATGAAGTGGCCGTCCTTGTTTAGACATGGAAGGAAGTCAATGGATGTCACTGAATGCGTCTCCGTGATCGTAGTTACACATGCGATGTCTGTTTCCCCGCGGCGCCAGATCTTGACCGTCTTGTCGCGACCTGCTGTAGCGAAAGAAGCCACCGACGAGCTCGTCAACGGTGCCCAGGCGGCGTCGAGGATCATGCGTGTGTGTCCCTTCGGGTTCGCCTGTAACAGCTTATAGCTCGACAGCGTTTCGTCGGAGTTATCGTCCTGGTCTCCTTCCCGTTCCTTTGCGCTCTGTTCGCGTTCGAACACGGCCCATTGACGATCCCGTCCGACACTCAATAAATATCGGTCGTCTGGCGAGAACCGCAGGCGCGTCGCCGTTAAGGAGTGTGCTGTCAACGGAGGCTTGATCTCGGTCCACTTCCGCGTCTCGAAGAGGCGGATCACGGCGTGGTTGATGGAACTCGCTTTACACGCGCTCGCGATCAGGTCTCCGGCGTGACTCACGGCTAGGCAAGAGATCTCGTACCCGTGTCCGTACAGCTTCTCCGTCTCGGGCCATAGCGTATGCCGCGAGAGGCTATCCTCGAAGGGCGGGTGGTCGATTTTCAGCGCCGATTTCCGCACCGTCGTCCCGGGATCTAACGCCTCACGATCCGTCTCTGGGTTTGTAGATGTATTGACCTCGACGTCGTCGTCTACCACTTCGATTGCCTTGTTCGAGAGACCGAGAACCGGCATATTCGCCGCGTCGGGCATCGCATTGGCGGCCGTGCTGCTGTCGCCGATCCCGCAGAGTCGGTCTAGCAGCTTCGCGACGGCTTTCGGCTCGTCGAAGACGCGCATCAGCTTTTCATCGGCGCCCGATACGAACTGCAAGTCGCCGAGCGAGTCGATGCAGTTCAGGTCGTACCCGTGGATCTGCGGGCGCGCCATCTCGTACCAGGTGTTATTGTTATGTTTCCAGCTCGCGTGCAATCGCGTCGTCTGGTCAGAGCTCGTGGAGAGCAGGTAGTCGCCGTTCTTGGCCCAGGCTATCCCCGTCACGGCCCTTGTGTGTCCGCTGATGCCGATCTGAGGTGTCCATTGGTCCTCTTCCTTGTTGTAGTCCCATACTCGCCAGCTCCCGGTCCGCCCAAGACAGCTTACCGACGTGCCGTCCGGCGACCAGAGACCCGTCCAGAACCCACCTGTGCTTCCTGTTGCCGTCGTGGCCCCCTTCTCCCTACTAATTTCGCCTAGCCGAACGTTCGTCACCCAAATCCCGGACGACGGATCCGCTTCCCATATTGCGAGAGTATTGTCCGCCGACGTTGATAGAAGCTTAAGTCCTCCGGTGTCCGGGCTCGTGAACCACTTCGCGCTATATATCCAATCGTCATGGCCGAGAAGCAAGGCCTCAAACGTAACAGTGAAATCCCTTCCGCCGACTCTGAGTCTGTGGGCCTTATTAGAGGGGGACTTCCCTGGTAGGTATGCGCCCAGCGATGGGTCCGCACCGTTTGCTACGGCGGCGGGTAACTCCTTGCCTTGATGCAGTCGCCATAGACGTATATACTTGTCCTGGCTCGCAGATGCCAAGAGCAAATCTGAATCTGCACCATCATCCTTCGTCTTCTCCCATGTGAAATCCAGTGATCGGATCCAGCCCTCATGGCCTGTCACCGTAGCCTGCAGCTGAAACTCGGGGTTCGCGATTGACTCTGCGACGAAGATCTGAACGATGTCCCTTGTTCCCGCCGCGGCGAGGACTAAGGCGTCGCCATCCTCATCAAGTCGACTAAGGGCTATTGCTAAGGGGAAGAATTTAGGCTTTGGCATGATCGTTTGTAATACCATCGCCTCTTTCCCGTTGAAAGCCCATATCTTTATTGAGGCGTCAGCGGCACCTGTGGCGAAGATAGCAGTGGTAGAGCCTTGTCTTCCCCGTTCGTGTATAGTTGCTATGCAGTTGATTGCCGCCGTATGCTCTTGCAGCGTCTGGATGCATTCCCCAATGCCACCATCTAGTGACAAGGACCATATCCTTAGACAGTGGTCGTCAGCGCCACTAAGTAGATACGTCTTCTGCTCATGACCCTCGCTCTCAGTTCTGGAAAGGAACTTGATGGCTTTCACTGTGTCTTTGTGTCCCGACAAGAGACGCGTCACACCTCTTAGTTGTGAGCCCTATTTTTCTCATCATATTAGTAACATATCGTGTTTTCATTGTAATTTTAGGGGGGTCTCTTCAGCTTCACATAGTGAAGTATTGGATGATGATACTTACATGGGGTCGCCACAGGGCGATGTTGGAGTCAGCACCGAAAGCTACCAGGCCATCCTGGCTCCAGTCCGCCACGGCAGTGTGTCTATTGGCTCCTATAGATAGGTACTTGACCTCAGTATTATCTTGGCCCATATTCACTTGAATTTCCTTATTTTCAAGTAAAATACCCTGTTATTTAGGTAGGCTAGGAATTTATGAGTTGCAAGCTTGTGTTTCCATATTGTGGCAGCAAGCGCTTTCTGATTGGATGAAATAGCTTCAAATTTCGACCTTTTCCAATCTTCGCAGCTGTCTGCGGCTGTAAAATGCCCGATCTCATACCTACATATATATGTACATGTGCATGCACCTCCTGCTACCTAATAGTAATGTATCGATACCTAATTAGTATCTAAAGTTGCTCTACGGAGTGGGACAGATAAAATGTATCTAACCTACATACATAGTACATATGTACATTATGCATACAGACCTTGCTTCTTTTTGCCCCTCTTTTACATTTCAAGTATACAAGGTACCGAACAAATATATTCTCTTCTTTTCACCAAACCATGATAGCATCATTTTCTCCTTCTGCTGTCGGTTGTTGGTCAGATTTCAAAATCAAATCCGACTTTGGTGTTTAAATTATAGACATGAGGTTAGGAGGCTCCTCTCAATTGGCCTTTATCTAAAACACATTGAAAATAACGTAGAGTTTTAGAAAATATACTATGTCTCTCTAATCAATGCTCTCCAATTTTTTTTTTCAAGCGTAGCCGAACAAACAGCCTTCCCCAACAAGCCGACCGCACAATATCGGGTCTATAATTCAAGGAGTGGGGACATAGGTAGGTAGCTTTCCAGGATCAATTTAAAGCACTTTCCTAAAAGAATAACTCGACGATTGCATCCTAACTTGGGTAAAGGGCAAATACCTAAATACTCTAATCTTCCAAGCACTTAAATTGAAGGTTATGCACGCAAGCATAGCCTGGTATCAAGGATGTTGTCCCGTCGATATTGCTAGGTTGACCTCATGAGAGCACTCGGAGGCCGGAGGAGGGCAGAAAGCCTGCTCACTACCGGACGCGGAAATATCGTTGAAATAGCTCCGTGGAGAAGAAAATGATAGATGCTCGTTTGTTTGTTTGCAGATAGGTTCTACGACCTAGTCTTTGGGAGTCCATTTCGGGAAATTCCAACTATGTCGGGAGTTTCGTGCCGCCGACTGTTACTCGAAAACGTCACCGACTTAGGATCATAACCCGATGGGTCAAGTTTATTTACCGTGTTGCTTCGCCGTTCACCAATGTTCGACTTCAGACGAGTTGTACCACCTCGATGATCTGATCACATGTACGGGAGGGGAACCAGCGCAGAAAGCTTTCTGTCCCTTTACCAACCACTATTATCCGCGTCATACCGAGCACTACCAAGATGTGCTTCTACACGCGCGTCGGTTTCTGAAATTGAGTTTACTAGCCGTAGGACTTCAGGAGGGGTCCGGATTCTATCTTGTCTCAATATGATAAGCTTCTTGGGAGACCAATACCAAGTCCGACAAAAAATAACACCAAAGGAGACAAACAGGGGAGGCAATTGCAAGCCAATGGCGTGGAATCCATGTGGTGCAGGAGGGGGCACGGTGTCGCATCTTGTCCTATCCAAGCCAGTCTCGCCTGATCTGCATGCAGCACGCATGCGTTCACTGCGCCCAATGTCAAGGTAAGTGTAGAGAGCGAGGGACACGTACCAGGGCAGGACTGGAGCGGAAATGCATACCTCTGAGCTTTTAAAAGCTTGTGTGGATCAAAAAGGTAGGCCTCTGAGATATTGGTTTCACCTCACCACCGTACTTGGCCGAAGAGGGGCCCTGGCGGCAACGTTCCAGTCGTGTGGACGGGGCTTGCATAGATTAAATAGCAAGAAGAAAGGCGGGGAGTTGCGTTTTCAGGAACCGGAGAGACAGAAGAAATCCACCGAGGCGGTTTGCGTTGACACGGCACGACGCTCTCACGCAGTGTATATCCTCCAGAGTGGGCGTGGCTTTCGTTTTAGCCCGCCTACCTGTCTAGTTTCTTGGGTTGCGGCCTCCGTTAGACGAATAGGTAGAAACATGCATGTCGCTCAATCAGGAAACTTGGGTGACAATGGGACCGAAAGGGCCTTCGACAGAACTAGTTGCTATTGTATAGGTGAGAGCCTCTAGGGATGTAGGTGCAGACAATACACACTACTGCAAGTTCAGGGGAGGTCCCTTTTATCAGATTCTCCTGTGAGCGCTATAAGCTCCACCTCTTGCTAGAAATACCAGTTGAGACGCCCGTGAAGAGAGTGAATAGTTGTTGATGGCTATCGAGCAACACATCATAATGCAGAGGGTTTCGGAGCCGCGAAATCGCCGGTTGCATGCGGAGCACTAGAGGTGGTGCTGATGCTCTATCATCTGACAATGATGTCTGCATGCTCCGAGCGGGTGGATCGGCCATCATTTGTGACAGAATATTCGAGGTTGTACGGCAAGGAGCGCTCGCTCTCATTGCCATATAGCCATATGCTTGTTGGTTCAAGTTGACCTCACCCCACCTAAAGCTCTCGGGAGGGAGGGTTGCTCACTTCTAAAGACTGGATTACCTTGCCTGACATTAAGTATGTGTGCCACTGCAGAAAGGGAGCACGGAAGCACGGAAAGTGTCATATGCATGAAGAATTGATATTAAAACAAAAAAAGTCGCCCCAAGCCTTGTTTGACACCTGAGCAAGCCTATTTGACCGAAACTGAAGCCGTTGTACCGAAGTGAGAGTAGTCAGAGATGCCCCCTAATTGGCGTTCTATAGGGCCAGAAAAAAACACACGGCGGGCACGGCATTAAGCCAGGAATCGCACCGAAGGCCGAGATATAGATGTTGATTGGGATCAAGATGGCCTTGGCAAAACTAAAGGTGCAAAGCCGCGTCCCAATCTACTATGTATATCAAAGCTAGGGCTGTTGTTGGCTACATTATTGGCTGTTCGTAAATTACCTAATGCGGATATAGACGCTAGGAATATACCATGTATTGGCCGCCAGTCGTTGAATTGTGTAAAGACATCCCTGATCGTTTTTTTTTGGCTTGCTCTGCTGACGTAGCTGAAGTGGGATATATAGAACGACCATTGAACTGACCGCATTAAGAGCTGATGCACTTCCCTATGTTATTCCGGCCATCTCTTTTATATACTCCTAAGAACAAGAGCAATCCTGCTGAGCTAGAAGATGCAAGACTGTAGTTTCTAGTCAATATATCTACGACCGCATTTATTGTACCAGTGGCTAGCAGCACTCCGGACAGTAGTGACCAAAATAACAAGTGAGATCAAATGATGCTATCCGAAGCACAATAGGTCGTCTGATCTCAGTATGGCGTAGATACAAGGGGACGGGCTATAGAATCACCGGCTGAGCACACCTGCTGGGCATGTCATTGTTGAAACGTGGATTTATCGAACTGTATTCAATAAGTTTGGAAAGCTCGGGGAGTGAGATGGCCTGAATCGACGACACTACCACGCCTAAGAGGGTGGTGCACGGCGTTTAAGCTGTATGAGGAAAACGCGAAGGTAATTAACTGTATGCGTGTTTATTGATCATTTCCACTACGACTTGCACAGACCTGTGTAGTATGTTAGGCGTCTCGGTGTTGAGTAACCACATCGTTCCCCCTCTTAGTCGTCCGTAAATAATCTTCGAGGCTCTAGAGAATAACAAATGTTGATATTTTAGAGCTGCTTGTCCTACTGCTCTAAACATAAATAGTAGGATTTTGATGTATAAGTGTTAATCTTGTACTGTAGCCTTTTAAACAATGTAGTGAGAAGGAAACTTTACACCATAATCTGCTTTACAAACGTGAAAATAGGGCTATGTTGTTGTAGCTTGGTGCCTGGTCAAATTATTTGGTTATGAGTCTGAGAGGAAGAGAGAGAAGGGAAAACGTGAAGAAAATATTAAATAAAAGTTGCGATTTTTTATAAAAAAAAGATTGGTTAGTCAAAGTTTACTTTTCGACATATTGTTGGTTGTGGTTAAGGGACATCCGTGATTCACAGGTCAGACTCCTAAGAATGGTTTGCTAGGCAGGCTTATGTCATATCTATAGCGGCGACTTGAGTAAGTCGACGGGGTATTGATTCTGTGGACATAGCAAAGACAACAAATGTTGTGAGGTTGGTCCGAAGTACTTGACGTAACCATCGATGAGCTATTCCATGTTGGAGATGGGACGTGAGGATCCATCTTGGGATGTTTTCAAAGCTTTTATTCCCACTACGCTTTACCAATAGTGTTTGCGCCAGAGATGATGACCACAGGCTCATCTTTATATCTCTACATAGTAAAGGCCAGTGATGGACAGTGTTTACGAAACTAAGAGTGTTGAATAGAATATCTGTCCAGCATCGTACACTAGTGCCTGGCTTGGCCTTATGGTTGTCGCCAGTGGCTGCTCACGTGGCCGACAAATTTCGTCAGGGGAGCCACAGCAGGCCAAGTCGAGATCCCCATTAGGCCCTTGGGGCTCTTGTAGTGAGTCCGTAACCGGCAGCATTGGCCCCATTACCTGTCAGGGGGTGCTTTAAGTTTTTATTATAAAAAATACATTAACGCATACCACAAGCGGATTGACATTTTGAAATCGCATACAAAAAACGTCCGTGCACTTTATAGTAACTTTACAAAAAACGGTTAACGCATCCCACAAGCTAGTTTCGCACACAAGCAAGTTTCATATTTTCTTGGCGTACCTTGTAAGCTAATTTATATATAGAAATACTTACTTCACTTTTTAATAACTTTGCAAAAAAACATTGTACAACAAAATAATTAGTACTATTAGATTTATAATGAAATAACAAATTTAATGGTATTTTTTTTATTTTGTAGCTATTTTATTTGGGCGTATAACTTTAAAAAACAAATTTGCAAAAATTATTTTAACGTAGTTTTTAATAACGCTTTAAATAAAATAGCTAAAAAATAAAATAAAATACTATTAAATTCGTTATTTTATTATAAATTTAATAGTATTAATTATTTTGTTGTACAATGTTTTTTTTGCGAAGTTATAATAAAGTGGAGTAAGTATTTCTACATAGAAAATTAGCTTACAGGGTACGTGTGACGCATGAACCACCACTAAACTGTTATATCGATAAAGAACGCACGGACCACGACCCACAAAGTGGTAATTGTATTATATTTAATTCTAAAAGACCGCAAGCTTCGCTGTCCCCTTTTCCTCTCTTTTTCTTCAGCTTAGAATCTTAGTTTATAGCATTAATATAATGTTGTGAAACATTTTACACGATCGTAACAGTACGCTAAAAAAAGTGCAAAACTTACTTGTGTGCAAAACTAGCTTATAAAATGCGTTATATAAAAATAAAATTAATATTATTAAATTCATAATTAAATAAAAAATCTAAATATATTTTTCTTTATTTTTTTTTTAGCTATTTTATTTAAAGCGCTATTAAAAACTAACTAAAAAATTAGCGTGGTTTTAAGTATAAGCTTAAATGAAATAGCTAAAAAAAATAAAAAAAAATAAAAATATTTGGATTCTTTATTTAATTACGAATTTAATAATACTAATTTTACTTTTGTACGACCGTTTTTCGTAAAGTTATTATAAAGTGGAGTAAGTACCCCCTGTAAAAAAAAATGGTTTACAGGGTACGCTAAGCCAAACTATTAATCCGCTTGTGGTATGCGTTATGTAGTTAGTTATTAGGTATAATATAAGTTGCGCCTATAGCCAATAGATAAAAATGGTCTTAGCAAATACGTAGTGTAGAACTCATCTAGCTCCTATATATAAATATATATAAGATACCTAGGTCAAATACTTCCAAGTCTAGTGCCTAGTGTACTTCGCGAGACTCAGGTACTATACCTGTAGTACCGACCTCTAGTACTGTATGCACGTAACAAAAAATAGCAGGGCGTCACCTGACCAGTAAATTGAGCTGGAAACTACGCTGCGGAGGCTATTTGACTCGATTGGGCCATTGATATCATAAATGAGGGGTCTGCAACTTGCTGTAGGTATTTGACTTGACTTGTCTTGCAGGGTAGGTATTGCACACGTAGGTTCTTGTTCTCTATTCTGGCCAAACAAGCTCCTAATCACCGATTGAGGAAAAAGACGAGCGAGAAGGAGAGGGAGGAAGTAAAGGAGAATATAGTACGATACACCACCATACAATTAAATGATGAGGCAATTGGATGGAATAATACCTTAGGTACCTACTCGTCAATCGATTATCTACTAAGGTACTTATTCCACGAAGCGTTGCGTGATAGAGTCCGGAGGAGCTATGGGCGAACCCAAAGAGCCGGGTCCGGAAACTTGTAGCCATCAGTGGAATAAGGTACCTATATATGTATGCATATAGGCAGGCTATAGAATATACTTACTGTACAGATATACATGTGTGGTATAGTACCTAACCTATGATAGTTTACCTAGATGTAGGTAAGTACCTACGTTTACCTATATAGGTTGTGATGTGTAGGTGTACTTTTACAAGTGATATGCGCTAGAACCTCATCCCTCGTTCCCTGATCCATTCTACCACCATTTGATGGGCTGCAGAATGTGGCGCTTCAGGTATTTCCACCTGGCAAAATTCTCCATCGAAATAGGCACATGAGCAGTTTCGACACTGTACCTAGCTAGCCAGTCGCCGCCTAGTGTAGGTGGTGTAGCTTCTCGTGCAGCCCCGCGTCTGCACTGCATGTCCAGGCACAGATTTCCTCGTGTGGGCATTGGTAATCTCTTCATACTTACCTAGTGCACATCTACGGTAGGACAGAAGCAACACTATTCTTATCCAACTACATTAATTCATACCTGCATAAGAAATCGAACAAATTCTTTTGAAATGCCTCTGTTATGAGGTACTTTACGTGGTACTGGCTGGCCTACTACTTATGGTGTAGTGTAAGGTAGTGTAGTGTAGGCTGTATGAATTTAGGTTAAGCTTGTGATGATGTCCTTGTGTATACTACTGCATGTTGCATACCTAACCGCTTTTACCTTCAAGCTTACCTATGGTATGGTCGTGGCTGGGACTAGATGGCGAAGGATTTCCCCCTTTCCCTACCAGCAGAGGAAAGAAAGCCACGGCAGCCGTTTGGGAAGCACTACAGGACATGGATTCATGCGTTGACCCTAGCCTCCTACGACGCATCATGGGAGCCCTCATAGCAGCAGCAAATAGTGTGTATCTAGTTAAACTCTCTACGCCGGCAGAGCTCCGTAATGGCAGAGCGCTTAGCCACGAGAAGAGAACGAGGAGAATAAAAACGGTATCTAAAAGATGTAAATGTAGTATATTTTAGACAGTTATGTTTCCCCATCTTCTGTCTTCATTGGCTCGTTGCTTGGGTTCCACGGACAAGAGCGGCTGACGAATGGCTGGTTTTGCAGCATGCCTTAAGAGTAAGAAATACTTGCTAGAGCCTAGTATACAGTGTACCTATAGGGTAGGTTCGGATGCATTTATCCCTGCTTGTCACGGCTACCTAAGTATATCTCTGGGAAGCTCTGGTGAGGCACAATATTGCACAGAATATTGATGTCTTATTCCTCTCAATTGTTGGAAATATTTTGGTTTTATACTCTGGCCCACCTTTTCCAACGGCAATAATGAAACGACATCTTTGAACAAGCCAGGAAACCGATAAATTGATGCTAACTGCACTAGTTCGATACTTGCAATTCCCAAGGACTGTCAATTGGGCAGATGGAGTACATGCCGTAGTAAGTACTTGCTACGGTAGCTGCCGGCTATTAGACAGGGTATCTAGGTTGAACGATATGGGTTGAGGCTAGTTCGCCTATCACCAGGGTACCTACATGATGGTGAAAGCCATCGTCATTAGTCGATCAATATAATGGGAGTGAAACCCTACCTACCTCCTCCGTTTGATCTAGCAATCGTGCGTCTACCGACTATCGATTCGCAGAGGTTTGCACCTTACAGTGCATTACCTGCCCTTTTCCGACGACCTAATACTGGTTTGACTGTACAAACTGCTACATTTCTATTACCTACTACGAGGGCGGATGAACAATGCTCGATAATGACAGGGGACATAAGTCCACAATAGCGCTTTTGGGGCGGAAAAGAGACGCCCAGAGAAACTTGAAGACAGCCTTTTTCTTTTTTTCTTTTTTTGATGAATATACAATAGAGTGAGAATATGAAATACCCAATCATGGTAGGCGGGTTGTTGCCCACCTGCCTGCTCGTCTCTCTTGCTTTAGAATTGTTGTAGTCTGAATCGAAGATGATGATGATGTTGTGAATAATAGATATATGTACGAGATAAATGTCGGACTGGGGCGTAGATGATTAGGTACATACACATGGTATCTGCATGCCATTGTGTGCAACTTCGACTTTTGCTGATGACCACCTGCACCAAAAGATGCTGCAAGACCCAAAGCTAGCCCCACTTCGGCGCAGGCGTGACCCAATGGGCTGCGATTATAGTTTAAGAATCAGTCGCCTGACCTGCAAGAAAGTAGCGAAACACATGCGTCAAACCTGCCCGGACTAGAGTTATAGGTCTACTTCAGCGCCTACCTGGCCATGTACCCGTCGCCTACTGCCTCTGTCCAGCGCACACACAATACCACAGACGATACTACAGACACAAGAGACAGCTTTAGCTACTACTACCTCTCTCTACGTACTACCCCTCCTCGCTCTCTTCGCTCATCGTCTGTCTGTCTGTCTGTCTACCTATCTAGAGACAGCCACCTAAACCTGACCTTCTTTCTATTCTTCTTACCCTGTCTGTCCTGTCCTGTCCTGTCTGTATACGGTCTGTCCGTCCTAGTGTGTCAGTCAATCTACTACCTAAGGTACTTACCATCTACTTTCCATTACTCTGCTTGATCCCAAACTCCAGTATTTTCCCGCGTTTCTCTCTCTTCCTCTTCCCAATCGTCCAAGGATTGGATTCAGCATACGTTCCCCTTCCCCATCATTGGGTCTTTATCCCACTGTTTTCTCGTCCATCAGTCCTCCTGACACACAAACATCACGGTATTTACTGGCCATCTCTTCATTAAGTGAGTAAGTGAACGAGCGAGTGGTACATGGTTAACTAGATTGGTTTACCTCCCTTTCTTTTTCTGTTCCCTTCCCTTTCCACTCTGCTCTGGTCCCAGAGAATCCTAGATACTATAACCTCTGCAGATACACTCACCAGTATAATCGCCTGTATAATCACTTATAACCCTCATGCCGGTTCGCTAACTATTACCTGAATCCAGGACTACTAGTAGACAGCGTACGAGGGCCTGTCCTCTATCAGTCATCATCATAAGAGGTGAGTTTTACTGACTTCGTGACTGTTAGTTATCAAGCAGCCGTTACACATATTATTTTACACCACAACCACAATCATAACCACCACCACCACCACTCACTACGAGATGGTGTCTATGGTCACAGTAACGGTCACGGTTATGGTTACTAGTCACGGCCACCAGTCACCAGTGGTCGCCCTCCCATAGCATACCCAGAGTATACCCAACATCACGCATCAATCCCCCGCTCATCCATGCTGTCTTATCCCAATCTATTCAAAGCCAACAAATTGATCAAGAGCCATCCCGTCTGCTCACATTGTCCTTTGTTGTCATGATCCCTGGTTCCGCCTCCTTTCATTGTGCAAGCGTGCCTCCACACAAATCGTATCTCGTCGATGTTGTAGTAGGGTAGTCGACAGGTACCTACAATTAAAGTGCATCCGTCCACCTGAGGAACACCTGAGGAACACCTGAGGAGTACCTGGATACCTCCTACCACTACTACGACAGAGACCTCCGGCTACAAGTCCCGTCGTTACTGGTAGTAGAGCTTAGCACAGCCCACCCCAGTCTTGGTTCCGTCCCCCGTTGATTCTTATTCGAGCAGCTCATAATAGCTTGATCGACCGGCTTGACCTGACCTCATTACCTAACAAGCCCTTTCCGCAAAGTCACGCTCGTCATCCTATCACTCCTCTATACAACCTAAACAACCCTGAAAACCCCGCCAGAATCCCTACCCAGCCTACCTCACTCACATTCTCCTGCTCGACCTCTCTACCCACCAACCTACACACAGTACACTTCTTCTGCTCTTCTCCAACGACACACAATTATTTTTTTCCCCGCTGATCAAGATAACTTCTCTATAGAGTTATTCTCTAACGAAACCCCCTAGTGCGTGCACGCCTTTTTTACCAGCTAGAAGCAACTTGCCAACCTAATCGCCTCCCACCCCCCCACAAGCCTTCGCATAGCAACGACGGCGCTGGCATTTTCACTCTCATCATCATCCTCCCACTACCTGCTGCTGCACTGCCTTTCGGCTCGTTATTCCCTCGTCTGCATCGCTCTCCAAGGCACGTAGACCGACCCACCCAGCAATTACATCCAGTCCATCCGTCAGTCAAGTGCCGCCTCCGACACGCAAAAACCCGGCTGATTCCACCCATCCAACCCACCCATCGGTCATTGCCCAACACGGCGTCCGCAACTTCATCTCGGACGCTCCCCGTCTCTACTTTTTGACCACTAGAGGCGACTTGGATCGTATCCCACGTAGCGCGTCCAAGGCTGATTATCTTCTCACCATGTCGCAGAACCGCCCGACTGCGGCATTCAATTCACTCCGCATGGGAGGTGAGCTCGAGCCACTTACCAACCCCTCCTTCATAGCCCACCGTACTAAGACAAAGTGTAGAGGTCATCCGCGAAAAGGTCCAAGACGGCGTCACCGGTGAGACGAGGGACCTGCAATATACACAGTGCAAAATCGTCGGCAATGGCTCGTTTGGTGTTGTCTTCCAGACAAAATTATCGCCTTCAGGCGAGGACGCCGCCATCAAGCGTGTGCTCCAAGACAAGAGGTTCAAGGCAAGCTTAGCGTCTATATTCACCGTCATTGGATTTTGTCGAGTTATTTGCTAAGATTTTGTATGCAGAACCGAGAACTTCAGATCATGCGCATCGTGCGACACCCCAACATCGTGCATCTCAAGGCCTTTTATTATTCCAACGGGGAGCGTGTGAGAATTTAATCTAGTCCCATCGCTGGTAGAATTGAATTTCTAACAACTTGAACAGAAGGACGAAGTTTATCTAAACCTCGTGCAAGAGTTTGTACCTGAGACAGTCTACCGCGCCTCGCGTTTCTTCAATAAAATGAAGACTACCATGCCGATCCTCGAAGTCAAACTATACATTTACCAGTTGTTCCGAGCTTTGGCCTACATTCATTCTCAAGGTATCTGCCATCGCGACATTAAGCCACAAAACCTCCTACTTGACCCAAATACTGGGATTCTCAAGCTTTGCGACTTCGGAAGCGCCAAGATACTCGTCGAAAACGAGCCCAACGTATCCTATATCTGCTCTAGATACTACAGAGCACCGGAGTTGATCTTTGGCGCAACCAACTACACGACCAAGATAGGTAAGAATTCTTTCTCTTTCTAAACTTGGAGTAGTTTTTTTTTTTTGACCACTATATAGATGTCTGGTCGACCGGTTGCGTAATGGCAGAATTGATGTTGGGCCAACCCTTATTCCCGGGAGAGTCTGGAATTGATCAGCTTGTGGAGATTATCAAAGTTCTTGGAACACCTACCAGAGAGCAAATTCGAACCATGAACCCGAACTATATGGAGCATAAGTTTCCCCAAATTAAGCCTCACCCATTTAGTAAGGTGTTCAGGAAGGCCGATGCCAATGCGCTCGACTTGATAGCAAAACTGCTGGAGTATACACCTACTGAGCGTTTGAGTGCCATTGACGCCATGGTACACCCATTCTTCGATGAGCTACGGGATCCAAGCACAAAACTTCCAGACTCGCGACACTCAAGTGGCCAACTGAGAGACTTGCCCAGTCTTTTCGACTTTACCAAACATGGTAAGTGACTGTTAAAAGAGAAAGAAAGAAAAAGACCACTCGAGAAACTATGCTAACCAACATCACTAAGAAATGTCGATCGCGCCGCATCTGAATCATAAATTAGTTCCTGCGCACATGAGGCCAGCGCTACTCGGCCGGGGGGTCGATATCGACAATTTTACGCCAATGTCGAAGCAGGATATGATGGCGCGATTAGACTGAGCCACATCCTAACAGTGGCCTTGAATTTTTCTGATTATGCAATGCCGCCTGTATAGCCGTAGCCATATTTGCTCACTCGCCAGATTTGTATACGACATCATCACCTCACATCGGGCTTTTGAGCGCAGCATAGCCGAAAGAAAGAATCCTTCGTCTGTCTCGATGCCTTTTCAGGTTTGTGATGATGAAGTATTAGAGGATCTGGCTCGGGCAATTGGGATGTAGGTGAATGTCACTATCGGTCTGGCAAAACTAGGATGTCTGTTGGGACTCTCGAGACTCCACAGCGCGACTTGATCTTGGCAGCTCAAATGCGGCAGCAGGGACAACCGCAAATACAATGCCTAGATTAGTGACTAGGACACGCAAGATCCGTCGCGTGTTCTTAGTTTTTTTCTCTATGCGTGGCTCAGACGGCATTTGCTTTTATTATCTTGTTCGATTATTCGCTTTGTCCTTGTGGTGGAACGACCATGAGGTAGATAGCTGGATCCCCTTTATGTGCCCTCGGGATAACCCTACATACATGTTGCAAGAGGGGTATTGTGGCGTATATTTTGTTCGATGAGAAGGCTACGGCCCGGAGGAGGGCCCAAGAGCACTGCGTGAGAGGGATGCATGGCATTGATATTCCACTTGACAGGATTTGTCGTCGTCGTCGTCCTTGCGGAAGTTCAGAGCTGCGCCCTCGGGGGAAAATTCGGATACTCCAAAAGATTTCTTTTGCATCGGACGGCATCTTCCCACTCGGCACGAGTAGGAGGGACAAAAAGGAAAAAAAAAAAATACTAGGCCCGCTGTCTTGTGATAAGACGCCCAGGCGCGCTATGGCTCAACTGCTCAGCCTGAGCATGGTAAACAGAAGCAGTTTTGGCCCAAGAGAAACCGACATTATCAATCTTTCATTGTGGAGTTTCCCTGCGAGATATACCCGGTGACATGTAGAAAGTTGAATAAAAGTAGAAATGCCTAGGTAAAGAAAGGTAGGCCTTGGCCTTAAATAGTACTATTTCCGACACGGAAGCTATTCATCTGAGGGGTGTGTGTGTGCGTGTGTATGTGTGTATGGTTAGTAGGTCGGTCCCTAAGAATGATCACGTCCATGATATGTGTCAATAAAAAAAAGGATGGCATAAAGCATCTTGAGATATTCTCTTAGGTACCTAGGTAGTCCAGTTAACTAGCTGTTTAGGTAAAAAGTAAGGTGAAAAAGTAAGGTGCTACATAGTACGAGTTTGTAAAGTGGGTCCGCACGGCGCGCGTCACGTCTAGAGCTCAGTACTTAAGTAGGTAGCCTGTAGTAGGGTGGGTAGATGGGTAGGGGGTAGGTACCTGCCAACCTCAGTTCTCATCATTCATTCCCTGCCTTATGTATCTATAATACTCTTTACAGCCAGGACGACCATTAGAACGCATCAGCCTGTTCATTATATAGTTTCTCCCAGGAAGCAATTCCGCTGCCCACATGGCCGATTACGATCGCAGACAGCCCGGTGGCGGCGGCGGCGGTGGCTATAACAGTCGAAAGAGACGATACAGAGGTAGGTTTACTTCTTCAAAGTTGAGCCGGGTACTTTGGCTTCAATGTCAACTTTAGCTTCGCTCCCTTGCTAGCACCGCCCTACACCGTTCGTGACAAAATGTTGAAATGGAGAGTTGTTTTTCTGATAGGCTACGTTTAGATGATGACGAGTACGACCGCCGACCGCAACGTCGCCGTTATGATGCGCCTCTACCCGTTCGCATACGGAAGCAACTTCTGGGCCTAGCGGAATCTCCCCTCCGTCGCTGGCACGAGGAAGTCCAGTCCATTGCACAGGTCATTGCCGACGGTCACGACGACCAAGAGTTACAAACTAGTTTTCTAGACCTGGTGCCACAGATAGTGCTCGAGCAGCCGCTCAAAATCCCTTTCGTTGCCGCAGTTATATTGGTCGTCAACTCGCTTAAACCCGAGGTCCTCGACCCACTGCTTGCGCGCATCGCCTCTGCGACCGAAGAGAGGGCAAAAGAGGGTGAATGGCGTGATGTCAAGCTATACCTCAAATTTCTGGCATGTCTACAGAGCTGCTTGGAGGGCACCGGCCTGTTTCCCGTCTTAGATGAGTTATTCAACCGTGCTGTTGACCTACAGACCGCAAGCTCCGAAGATGTAAGTCTGAACACCCCTGTTCTTACCTGTTGGCTTCTTTCCGCTCATAGCAGCCTTTAGACTATCGGAACCGAGCTGGTCAAGATCATTCTACTTACGATTCCCTACATCTTGGCTGCCGCACCTTCTACCGAGTCGGAACAGAAAGCTGCCGAACTCATGGATAAGACCGACATAATTGCGTCGGAGCCTCACGCATTACAGGTCCTCATCGATCCATACCATACCGAGAAGGGGATCGAGAGCCCGGTAGCCAATTCAAGTCTTATTGGTCTGCTTCAGAAGCAGCTACAGAACGAAGCCGCCAACGGCTGGCCCCTGTCCTGCCTCCCAAGACCATGGCGGATGCCGCTCGAGGAGATTGAGCAACAAGAGAAGCTGGATAATGCTCAAAAACATGCTCTGCCAACCATATCTCTTCCGGACAAGGTTACCACGGGGCCTCGTCCCCTGTTTCCTGAGATATATTACTCCGTCTATATTCATCAGGACGTTGAATCTGTCCCCCCGATTAGTAATATCGCATCATCCGTCATCAGAGATGCCTTGCTTGACACCATAAACGTCCTACACTTCAATCGCAATGTCACGGCCCGCTTCCTCATCGATGCGGATTGCTATTTCGCCCCAGGTACCTTTATCAAGCGCGCAACCCCGTTCGATCGGCTTCGCGACATGGATGGCGATCGCTCCTCTTGGAAGCCAGAAGATGTTGCTGTTGATGCTGTCTTCTCACAGCTATTCCAGCTTCCCACGCCGGAGCACAAACTCGTCTATTATCACTCGGTACTTACCGAAGCTTGTAAGATTGCTCCAGCAGCTATCGCTCCTAGTCTAGGCCGCGCTATTCGTTACTGCTATCAAAATACTCATCGCCTCGATCTTGAACTTAGCTACCGTTTCTTGGATTGGTTTACTCATCACCTCAGCAACTTTGGGTTCATGTGGAAGTGGACCGAGTGGGTTGAGGACGTCAACTTACCAGATATGCATCCATGCAAGTCTCTTATTCTAGGCGCACTGGATAAAGAAATTCGCCTAAGTTTTGCCCAACGTATCAAGGGGACGTTGCCCGAGCCGTATCAAGCATTGATCGGCCCCGAAAAAGAACAAGATACTCCCGAGTTCAAATTCAATAACGAACGTAAGCAATGTGCCATTCGGCCGAGATAGAAGACCGACTAATATTAGAATAGACACACCATTTTCTATAGAGGGCAAGGAGCTCGCCACCCTCCTTAAGCGCAAGGCACCAGATGAGGAGATTCAGCCCGTGATTGACCGTATTCACTCGGCGGCACTTGATCAAGCTATTGATCCCCTAGTCACAAGCACAGATGTGTTTATGACAGCTGTGTGCTGGGTGGGGTCCAAGTCACTGTCCCACGTGCTTGCCTGCATTGAACGAACTAAGGACAGGCTTCTCGACGCCGGAGCGGCATCCGAAGCAGCGAGAGCACAGATCATTACAGCCGTCATGAATTACTGGTCGGCTCACCCCGGCGTCGCTATTAGTATTATCGAAAAGCTTCTGAACTATTCCATCGTCACACCGGGCGCCGTCATCGACTGGGCTTTAGTCGGAGATCGTGCCGGTCCCTATGGACAGGCCTTGAGTAAGGCGTGGGTATTCGAGCTAGTGTTCCATACCGTTGTGAAGGTGACGGGTAGGCTCCGTCAGGTAGTTAAAGGAGGTGTGACGGAAGGGGTCCAAGAGGAAATAACGGCTATGCGCGAACTCTTTAAGACCATGGACGACGCGCTGTCAAGTTGGGCACAAGGGACTAAGGACCAGCTCATGGATCCCGTGGCCTCCGATGGAGATGAGGACTTTGTCAAGCGGTGGGGTGAGAGATGGTTGAGAGTATTTCGACGGCGGTCGGTTATTGAGGAGGCTTTCTTGAACGAGAACCAAACACCGGTCTGACGTGTATAGTATATAACTAACTAAACGCGAATCACGGGCCTTTCTTATGCAGTTACTGGCGGATTTGGTGTTCATTGGGCAAAAAATATTTCTATCGGCATTAGGCTCAAGAGTTCGCCCTTCGTTTACGAGGGTTGTACATTAGTTGAATCCCGTCATAGCTTGTAGCTGTGCTTGACAATCACTTTGATATCCGTTATCCCTTTCATTGGACTCGATGCGTATGCCATAAGGAGTATACATACCATAGAATACTAATCTACTCCACGTAACAGTATGCGTTAGATTATATGCTACTAATAGGTTCGAAATGATATGTTCGATATACCCGCTCATAGTGCTCTTTCTTTTCTCTGATGGGTGCAGCCATCAACTGGCCTACTTGATCGTAGCTTCGTTAGCCGCGCTCCGATGCTCGCAATATTCACGATCTAGGGTGAAGGCCACCTCAATTTTCAGGGGAGACTAGCTAAAGTCTCTGTATCACTTAGTATCTAACAAAGTGGCAAACTAGATAATGGAGAGTAATTCAGGTATTTGAATGTGCATGATATCATTACATTGTATTCTACAACGCTGCCCTGCATATGGCAGCCCTCTTGCAATCGTGCACCAACGCCAATTCTCCTGTTGAATATGCAGTTCCGGCCTCGGTCTCTGAACGAAGGACTTATTGGTACATGATCATGTATACGTTTTGCATCTTTTTCTTTGTATGACAATTCCTGTCCCGGTGGGGAACTAGTAGAGGGGGGAGAGTAATCTGAGAAGGCGTAAGTGGACTTCATCAATGCTAAGCACTAGTATACTGGATTGGAGGGGGTATTACCGGATAATGGAAGGACGAGGATCGCTGCGAGTGTAGCCTGTGCATCAAGGTTCCAAGTTAGGATAAGTGTTGCTCACATCGAGGAGCAAACCCGGATGAATCGAACGTATGGAAATAGAAAGAATCGAGGTTCAAGGTTCAAGGCTCGAGGCTCGAATAACAGGACTCGGGAAAGAAGGGCTCAAAGCGTACCGAGATAGAGAATTAATGGAAGATAACCACTACCATCCATATTAGTTAAAGAACCCGGGCCGTTCGCTGATGGGGATATTCAAGACAGAAGAGAAGAAATAAGGAGGGAGAGACATACTAGTGCATTGCAACTCTTGAGATCTCAATGATCCTACTAATGCGCTCCTTGGATTCCTCAGACAGGGCAAACATGTTGGGCGATAGCAAAGAGGGGAAAGCCCGAGACGGATTGAGTATGACGGTTTTGCGTCTGATGTTTGGTAGATGATTTTTATCGTGGAGGCAGTAAAAGGTGGAACTACCGTACGCGAAAAGATGTGACGGAAGGTGTTTGGCGGTGGATGTGTACGGAAAAGATGACGACGAGGAGCTTCAAGATGGCAATTCTCAAAAATTCAGTCGATCGGACCTACTACCTATGTTCTGTAGGTACCTACCAGGTATGTACCCGGACACTTGGTGCCATCTGATGGCCGACTGTCAGAGATACAGTCAATTCTTATCGATACTGATCACAATATGTGGATACCTCCTGAGATAATGGACCGGGGTTGGCTTGGCTTGGCACAATTGTCACGCGCATTTGTACAACATCAACGCAACTCACAACTTGTTCGTCTACGCGACAATTTAAATAGGTTTCGAAGATGTCGGGCGCTAAGCATTGGTAAGTGGCAATCTTCTCCCTCCGTCCCTATTCTCGCTTGTTTTCCCATCTATCGACAATAAACAGAATACGTCTCGATGCTAACATGGACCCTTCCCTCAGGGAACAGGATAAAGAAGCCACCGTCTACGTGGGCAACATCGACGAACGCGCCACCGATGCTCTGATATGGGAGCTGATGGTTCAAGCAGGCCCCGTCGTCAATGTGCATTTGCCCAAGGACCGCGTTACACAATCTCACCAGGGCTTCGGCTTTGTCGAGTTCAATGGAGAGGTCGACGCCGACTATGCAGCCAAGGTCATGAACGGCATGCGGTTATATGGCAAGCCCCTCCGCGTGAACAAAGCCTCAGCCGACAAGCAGAAACCCCTCGAGATCGGGGCCGAGCTGTTTATTGGAAACCTAGACCCCATGGTCGACGAAAAGATCCTTTACGATACTTTTAGCCGTTTCGGTACCCTCATTGCTCCCCCTAAGGTAGCCCGGGATGACAACGGACTCAGCAAGGGATATGGCTTCGTCAGCTACAGCAGCTTCGAGGCGAGCGACGACGCCATCAACAACATGAACGGTCAGTTCCTCATGAACAAAGATGTCAGCGTACAATACGCGTACAAAAAGGATGGCAAGGGCGACCGTCACGGAGACCAGGCTGAACGCATGCTGGCTGCTCAAGCCAAGAAGCACAACGTATCCATCGAAGCTCAACCCATGCCACCCGCTCTCCTCCAGACACCTTCCCAAGCAGCGCCTCCACCAGCTGCCGTCGTCGTACCGCCCGTGATGGCCACCGGTGGATTCGATCCTGCGATGGCTGCCGGCATGCCTCCCCCACGACCCATGGCCTTCGCCTCGCCCGGTGGCCATCGTGGGCCTCCTCACCCGCCTTTTGGCGGTATGCTGCCTCCAGGGGCTGGCCGACCGCATGCGCTACCACCTCCACCATCAGGTCTACCAGCTCGCCCACCACCCGTCCAAAGCGGCTATGGGAGCCCCGCCGATTTTCATCCGGGCAACTTCCGGGGCCCTATCGCGCCCCCAGGGTTTGCGCCGCCTGGCAATGCCGCTCCTCCGCCGCCGCCACCAGGATTCACTCCTGGATATGGCCGCTGAAAAGGGAGCTAGAATACTAAGTCGCCATGTGACGATAACGTTCCAAAGGTCGGATTTACAGAACGAAGACAGCGAGATAGATCGAGGAGACGATAAGCCGCTCAAGTTGGCAATGGCAACAACCAAGGGGTCGCATAGCCATGACCCACCCTGCAGGGGAATAACATCAGAGTTTTGGGATCATCGTTCGGCCGGCACCAGGGTGAAAGACATTAGACAGAGACGATTAATGAAGTAGGTCAAAGATACCAGCACATCCACCATGAGTAGACGGTGACTAATAGGGTTTTACTGGTATTTTCAGCATTACGACTACATTAGCATCTACTAGTAGATGCAAAGTACTATACGCAGAATCACCGGCTGCAGATTGGTTGTTAGCGGTACCAAAAGAGCTCCGTCCGGGAATACTCTGTGATACTTAGATACCCAATACATGACATTCAGCGCAAACTATAATTCTTATCTGTGTGCATTCTCGGCTTCTTGGTTGCTCAAGATGGCCTACCACTTGTGCATTCAGGCTTTTTCGGCCAAATATTAATCATGCCCGTTATTTCCCCGATGAGAGCAGCATCAACTCGTTGAGAGGCCAACTTGTGTTAAATTTCATTGACAAGGGAGTACCCTGTTGAGCATTTCGTCTCATGAACATGTCAGCTGGGCTTTACGATAACTTCGCTTCGTCGATGTGCCTGCCGGTGGTCTTTGTCGGTCGGCGTCCAACTAGTTGCCAGCCATCACTTATGTGGTGTACAGCGCCACCACTCAGACGTGACTTCATATGCACTCCCTAGTCATGCAAGAACCCAGCCATTTTCTCGGCATTGTGAGATGTTCGGATATTGTTGAGGGGGGGAAGGGGGGTGGGGAGGAGGGGAACCAAGGGTGAATAGGTTGATATACTCAGTCCCGATATACTATATTGAACGGGGAACCACGGGTTGCCAACGTCGTTGGCTCTTCCTCACCGGTGTACCCATGTTGAGGACATGTATGCATAGTACTATGTATGAGGGTATATAGGTGTGGGTGCATATATATGTATGGTACGTATGTATACTTCATGTACGTATAAGCTGGGAAAGACCCTTGACAAGGCTGACCGTGAAGGTTACACGCATGATATGCGCCATGCCATGTTGGAGTAGCTATCCAGATACCGGTAAACCGACTGATGAACAGGACGCGTTCGTCTATGTTCTATGATGGGGGAGGGGGTTCCGCGCTCATTCCTTGTCATGTTAAACGTCACGGCGCGGAGAAACATTAATACAAGGACAATACCACATCAATATAGAATCATAACGTATCCTATTCTCGAAGCTTATGGTAGATCCCTTCTTTCTCTTGGCTTCTCGCTCTCGCCCTTTCTCTCTGTGTCTCTCTCTTTCTAGGACTCTTTCTATATCATGACACATACAGCTTAACACTCGCCGAGCCTTTCGCTTTCACACTACGCGTACTTTCTGGATTCAGCCCTCGGGCCAAGCTGCGAGAAGATAAACGCGCGGTGATATATAATTAGCAACGCACGTGGTTTTGTTTTCGTTTTCGTTGCCGCGTCGTACGCAACGTAGGTAGGTACCACAACACCTCATGATTTACACGACCTAACTATTTCGCCTACGACGACCGACGATGCAACATGTTGTACATAGTACTGTGCATGCTGTAACTACGGGCCGTCAACGACAAAACAAAAAGACAAGACCAAAAAAAAAGAGGGACAAATTCAAATCTGTGAAATGAATTTCGCTTTCCCTTGTGGATTTTCTGTTCAGCTTCTCTCGCAAGGAACTGCCCTCCTCCTTGTTTCGCCTATCCAGCCAACCAACCCATGTCCTTTTGCCCCATGTCAAGGCCTTATGTCGAAGGAACGGTATCCCTGCCTATATTGCTCTTCTGGAATACGCCGCCTACCTACAACTAGTTTTACCTCCACCCTGTCAGCCCCATCCAAACCCTCGGGACCGTCAGCATTTTCTCCATACGTTGGAGCGTAGTGTACTGTAGTGTAATCTGACAGCATGCTTTCTGACCATACCAACCCCCAATACGACATGTACTCTCGTTTTACAATTATCACCAGCATACCGGGGGGGCGCACTGAGCTTGAGGATTGGGATGTAGTGTACCGAGCTCTTGGGCCAGGGGTAGTGAAAGGATCCTCTGGGCGTGTCCATAGTAGGATTTTGCTGTCCTATCTATTTTTGGGGCGGGCAGGTGACAATATTCGGTCGGCCAGCTCTCCAATGACAAAAAAACTACGTACTCGGGGGGCACTTTGGGTGTGAACAATGAACGGCTTACACTGCACTACTTCATGTTATGGTTCTGCCGTTCATGCAGAATGTTGTTGGTCAATGAGCAGTTCGGGGAAAAGAGTAGATGGAGTAGGGTTAATTACCCTACAGAGGCAGGGAGGGACTTCTTACGTCGCATCCTCGTCTTAAACCCTGCGTTACCCTACAAAACATATTCTAGACTTGGAGTCGTCACAGAGTAGCAACCATCCCTGTCGCGATGACAACGGGACACCATGTTCTCGTGAGATCGTTGCAAATGCATTGGTTGGTAGGTTCTATCGAGTCTCGACTTAATCAAATGTCAGAAAAAAAAGTAGGAAACCGTTGGGCCGGCTGACATTGCGCAATGAATATAATATAACAAATCTAGAGGGCAGCACACTTTTTTGGATGGTAAGCCAATTAAAGCGACTTATGCCAATTTATATATGCTCTCCAGCACGTTAGATTAGTCTCATAGACACTATACTACCTCACTTTCCCGCCGTCAGAGTCTGCAACCTTCGGCCTTGGTGCCAGTCAATGTAGTCAATGTACCAGATGATATCCCTTCTCGGGGCGTGGGGGGTCTTACTAGTATCACCGGTAACGGCACCGATGGTCTTCCATCCGGAAGCATTACCGGTACTTACGGTATCCACGAGCGTGGTAGCCAAATACGACTTCGCAGGGTCTAGGTCTACAACTTCGTCTGACTGTGAGTGTCTAGATGGGGGAACAAGGAGAGCAATGGTGGTTTTTTTGTTCAAAGAGACACCGACATCACATCACATCCACGTCTTAATGGGATCGACCTGCAGCCGAGCATAACAGGCAGAGACACACACACGCACGCAACCCCAGGTCCCCCCAGCCAGCCCCAATATCCCAACATGAACGAGCGAGGGTAGTACAGCGTCAAAGTGCTCAATGCATGGGCTCTGCATTGGACTCTTCTCAAATAATACAATTACTAGTAGAACCAACATTAGATAGTATAAGGGGCGACTCGTTCAGCTTGTTTTGATCACGTCATGTATTATTTACTCAGACCCTAGAAAGTTGTTTCGACCGTTTTTGGGGGGAGTTCGGCTACGGTTCGTCGTGGGTGTGGTAGCGGATTGTAGATCGTGATCCAGCTCCAGCACGTGCGTCGTCGTGCGATCTGTCAAAAAATGTCGGTCTCTACTTAAGCTTTCATGCCAGCAGGTGGCGACGACATGGCAAGATGTTGCATGGCCAGGCCCCCAGACTACATTAAAAAAAAAAAGAGGGATCGTGACAGCCGGAACTCGATCCCGCCGCATCGCATCTCGTGGGAGCTGGGGTGTGATGAGTAGGCGGACGGGCGGAGCAGAGCCGATTTGAAGTAGATGAAGCAGTGGTAGGTTAGAGCTGAAAAGAAAAGACGATCATGTTATACGTTCGAGATGTTCGTGTTCATTATGTATTGGGACTCGACACAAGAGCTTGTAGTGTAGCTTTTCTGCCAAAAACCTAGCGCTGTACATGTTATTCGAGCACATGTAGAGGGGTTCATGCAAGAGAATTTCCTGGTCGAGTGGTAAACCGAGTAGTTCGCAGTCAGAACCAACTATAGTAAAAGAGTGGCACTCGTATAGGGAAGAAGAGGTAACTCGGATCAATCTATTATGTAGGGTTGAATTCCCCACCTGACATCATGTTGGAGCCTTACAAACATATCGAGAACATCGGTAGATACTACAAGTAGATTGGTGGCATTTAGCATGTACAGAATGCACGGAGGAGACAGAAAGAGGAAAGAGAGAAAAAAAAAATCAAAAGTTCCCATAGCCGGGCGGGTGGTAAGGCCGCATGTTGCGTGCATGCATACCATATCAAGCACATCTAGACAAAGTTTAGCTCATCCGCAGAGAACCCGTATTTTGGGGGAAACTTGGGAAAAAGCAAACCCGGTAGACGGAGGTAATGTAGTAGTACGGAGGGGAGGAGGGGGAAGCAGGAGGGGGGAAAGTAGGATGAAATGACACGTTGTACTTCTCTCGGCTTCCAGGCCTAAACGAGGAGGGAAAATGTGACAACGGCCAAGATGGCGAAAGAAAAAAAAAAAAAAAAAAAAAAAAAAAAGGTTACAGCGTCTCCCTTAAGCCCCCCATACCAAGCCCCTGGGCCCGGTTCTTGGGTTCTGATTCTGGCTCTTGTTCTTGTGGGAGGACAGGATTTTCCAGATAGGGTTGGAGGAAACAGAAACATGACTTCTGATAATGATTTCTCTCGAATAAACAAACTACCGATTGCGCACTGCAAGATCGAGTTACGCCGCATCAAGCCACTCGACCCGGCACGAATGTCGCCCGAAGGCTAATTGCCGACCTGCGAACTAGTGAAATGAAATGAATCAAATCAGATCCCTAGCAGTTCAAGAGAAGGGTACTTAATCAGTCCCATCCTACGCCCTGTGGATCAGTATGAGCACCATCTACAGGTTCTATACGGGCTACTTACTAATAGGGTACTTGGTCTAGATATTTTACTCAATACACTATGTACCTACTACAGTAATGTACCTACATCACAAGGGGAGGGGGAGGCAAGGTGCGGCGGTGGCGGTGGCGGCGAGTCGGATATATGCAGTATCCGACCCGTCATAAAATACCTTCACTATTGACATGATAGACAGACAGCACGTAATAATTTCATGCTCTAGCTCAGTAGCCAGCTAAAGGTAATAAGCACTGGGCAATTAATTCGCGTCATCCCGAGGTCATGGCCATCCAAGTGGAGATTGTATGTACGGTAGGGCTGGGCAATAGGCTGGGCAAGTTCACTTCAGGTCCGGCTTGTCTCTGGCTTGTCCAACCTTCATCTGACCTAGAAAATCACCGAGTAAACCTGATTCATCAGTAGTACTATACGTGGGGTTGTTTCACGGCATCTATCCCCCCATCGATAGTGATGATGGTGATACCTATTCCCCGTCTTCGACGGTTTTGTGTACATAGTACAAACCTGTCAACGCCTGCTTACATGAGAATATCTACCTAGACAAGGGCATGTCTTAGACAGTTGCAAACCACAGGTTCCGGGGTTGAGACACGATCTTGTTTTGTCTCGGGATTTGTTCCAATTGTCCTTCAGATGGCAAAGCCTCGGCCTGGTATTTGCTGGCAACTGATCGCGACGTTCCTGC
Source organism: Xylaria digitata (assembly GCA_022495195.1). Lineage (NCBI taxonomy): Eukaryota > Fungi > Ascomycota > Sordariomycetes > Xylariales > Xylariaceae > Xylaria > Xylaria digitata. The sequence goes on along the minus strand of MU376960.1, from coordinate 5,326 downwards.
ATGATTCAAATAAAATTTATTCGATCGGAGCGGTACCTTGCAGATAGTCAGACGAAGCGGGAAAGCCAGATCGACAGTAGCGGCGGCGTCAGAATGTGGAAGCCAGAGCAAGGGATGCCAGATACCAGGTAATAGGTAATTTGTCTTGGATTGGATGTTTAACGCATGATATTTATTACTCTCGGAATAATAAAATAAAATCCCTGGGCTATTATATATAATCAATTATACATAGCATAAGTGCGGTATAACGGCGCACTATGTAGCCTGAGAAGATGCTAATTTTCCCCGTAGTTATAAAATAACAACCTAGGCGTCGAAAGGAGTGTACAAAAGAGATGAAGACGCTGGTGAGCGAGCCTATGGCAATTCAGATTTGGGATCCCTCTCTTGACGCCGGTTCTCTAAGGCGAAGTTACCGCGGATGTTTCTGTTATCTCGATCCCAGTCAACGCCACCACCACTGATTAATGCTTAATGAAGCGACATTAGCTAATGTGACATCTGATAGATCTCGGTGGCTTGCACATCCGGCGTCATTAGGATTACCTGTGGCTTTGATTTTAAAGGTAAGCTTGTCATTACAGTAAGTATTAAGTACAGGTCTCCAGGATCTCAGAGGTTAGCACCAATGCTAGTAGTCTTAAAAGGGTAATGAACAGTTAATCTGTACCCTCCCATACAAATTTATATGTAAAAGTACGGAGGTTGGGGCCAAAAGTCTCCATGATCTTTGACAATAGCTTATAGTGCAAATAAATTAACTTTATACGGTCTAACAGCTCGGCATGCAATATTTCGGGCCGCCTGCAGCTGGTAAAATAATACCTAAGTACTGCTTAGGCATAACAAGCTACTAATTGCGCTAAGATATAGCTACCACTAGCGACAGCGTAGCAAAGCTTTGGCTTAGTAGATGCTTTCCCGGGCTTGAGTCGGGCTGTCGACAGCTTTGCCGAGCCGTTAGTCCGTATGTGGTTAATTTATTTGCACTATGAGCTATTGTCAGAGATCATGGAGACTTTTGGCCCCAACCTCCGTACATAATCGATAATTTGTTAACTATTTACGTTAAAAGTAAATATAGCAATTAAAGTATTTTAACATCGTTTTTTTAGCACGCATTTTGCACTTATTTAACTGCTTGTTTAACTACCTGTAGAATAAATAGCTTGTTGTTAAAACAGCTTGAATTTTCATGCCAAGAAATATATTTTTGTACCCTCCCATACAAATTTGTATGAGAAGCTACAGATTTTCTATTGAACTAGCCCTCCTAGGCATAAGTGATCTGCTAGCGTTGAGCTAACCTCTGAGATCCTGGAGACCTGTATGTGGAAGAGCAGAGACTTGCATGCACTAGTATATGCCCATAGCTATAGTCGCCGACTAATATTGGCACCCCATGCAGGGTAGCCATAGCATCATGCACTACACTACTATGTACGTTGTATGTATGATGAAGTCAGCATGTTAATGTGTGCGCCGCCGCTTTCTAATGGGTGGCCGAAAATAAAGCAGAACATCGGACTTCAGATTCTTTAATCTACTACGGAGGAAGGAGGAAGTTGAATTTCTTATAGAGAGAATCTCGGTTAGATCCTGTGAGCTAATCCGAGGACACAGAGCTGGATACAAAGCAGAAACTAGATATGCTCTAATGTGACAGTTGGTAGTAGGTACACATCACGGAGATCGGTAGTGCTTGTCTTGAAAGCTCATCATCTAGCTCAGGTAGATACGTTGACTATTCAGGGTCTCACGGGGATATGAGACACCGACGGAGCCAGCTGTCAACGGGCAGTCCGGGGAGTTATTCCTCACTACCGTAGATAAGGTTGAAGAAGCTTTTGATGCATAGTAGTCCAAGTCACCATCACGAAACAAGTCCATACGCAATTACCTAATGATGGGCCGCTGGGCGGCGGCCGTGGTCAGAAGCTGATAGATCACCGGCAGCAACTATCCATCATGTGACATAGCACGAGAGTGTAGACCTTGTATGAGATTATCATATATGTGCGGCTGTTATAGTTATAGTCCTGCGGATTATTGCGAGGTCGTCGTCGGTTTTAGGTTGAACTAGAAACCCTACATATTGTAGCTGTATGCTACATACTATACATAGTACTGAGGTAATGAAATTGTCGGGGTTCGAGCCGGCCCTGAGACGATCCCCTTGCCAAGTGAGGCAGTTACTTTAGGTGCTGTCGTCCTACCTCGGGTTCTATTAGCATGCCGCGAATCGACGGCGATAGACAAACGGCGCATCTCGGTGGTTACCTAAGAGCCCACCTACACTAGCCGCCTACTATAGTTGCTCTGGCCGCCGCCCCACATGTTTAATTAAAAGTATTTACACTATACAAATTTAGTAAGATTTTTATATAAAATAAAACTTACTTTATATGTTTTTTAATAATTTTTATATATTTTTTAATATAACGTATTTTTTATTTAAGTTAGCTATTTAATTAAATTAATTAACGCATTTTTTAATTAACATAACTATTTAATTAAGCCACTTAACTTAATATACCTTGTAAGCTAATTTATATGCAGGGGTATTTACTCCACTTTAATATAACTTTATAAAAAAAGGTTATATAAAAATAAACTTAATATTATTAAATTCGCAATTAAATAAAAAATTTAAAGATAACGCATCTTTTAATTAACCGGATCACTTTTTAATTCCGTATTATTTTTAAAATCACTATATAAACTATTTAATAACTTTTTAACTAAATATCGTAAAAATAAAAGGAAAACACTATTAAATTAAAAATTAAATAATAAAAATTACTATATAAAGCTTTTAAAATTAGCCCCACTATTCAGCTTATAAAGTTAAAAAGAATCTTGTATATTACTTTATATATAAAAATCAGTACTTTTTGGCATATAAATAACTTTGCGGGTATTATAACTATAATAAAATAAATTATACCATTAAATTTGTAACTAAATGGCAAATTCAGTAGTATTTTTGTTTATTTTATAACTATTTTATTAAGCGAGTTATTAAGCAATACGCTAAAGAGACGCTAAGCAAGGATTATTTTAGCGCTTACTTTAGCGTTTTGCTTGATAACTAATTAACAAAAATAGCTATAAGGCTATACTTTATAGATTTGAAATCTACGTTTAGTTACGAATTTAATGGTATATTTTATTAGTTTATAAAGTCAAGACTCGTAAAGTTATTAAATTATCACGTGATAGCGCATAGACAATATTTGTATGGCAAAAAAACTAATCCGGTCAATTGGGTGATCCGGTTAATTAGGAGATGCGTTATTTTTATTTTTTAACTATTTTATTTAAGCGTATAGCTTTAAAAAAAAATTTGTAAAGATTATGTTAGCGTGGTTTTTAATAACGCTTTAAATAAAATAGCTAGAAAATAAAGAAAAATATTTTTAAATTTTTTATTTAATTGCGAATTTAATAATATTAAGTTTATTTTTATATAACCTTTTTTTATAAAGTTATATTAAAGTGAAATAAATACCTTTACATATAAATTAGCTTACAAAGTATATTAAGTTAAATGGCTTATTTAATTAAATAGTTAAGTTAATTAAAAAATACGTTATTAGTTTTAATAATATTTAACATATAAATTTTTTATTGTAAACTATTTATTTTATTTTTAAATAACTTTATAAAAAAAGGTTATATTAACTTTAAGTTTAAATTTTTAAAAATATAACTAACGCATTTTATAAGCTAGTTTTGCATATAAACAAGTTTTACACTTTTTTTAGCGTACTTTATAAACCATTTTATATATAAAAATATTTACTTTACTTTATTATAGCTTTGTAAAAAAAGGTTGTATAAAATAAACTTAGTGTTATTAAATTCGCAATTAAATAAAAAATTTAAAGATTTTTATTTTTATTTTTTATTTATTTTATTTAAGCGTATAACCTATAACACAAGCTAGTTTTGCATACAAGCAAGTTTCGCACTTTTTTTAGAGTACTTTATAAGCTAATTTTTTATGCAAAAATATTTACACCACTTTTTAATAACTTCGCGAAAATAGGTTATACAACAAAATAATTAGTACCATTAGATTTGTAATGAAATAACAAATCTAATAGTATTTTTTTTTATTTTCTAGCTATTTTATTTGGGCGTATAGCTTTAAAAAACAAATTTGCAGGAATTATTTTAGCGTAGTTTTTAATAACGCCTTAAATAAAATAGTTAGAAAATAAAAGAAAATACTATTAAATTCGTTATTTCATTACAAATCTAATAGTACTAATTATTTTGTTATACAACTTATTTTCGCAAAGTTATTAAAAAGTGGTGTAAATACTTTTGTATAAAAAATTAGCTTACAGAGTACTCCAAAAAAAGTGCGAAACTTGCTTGTGTGCAAAACTAGCTTGTGTTATGGGTTATTTTTAAAAAACAAATTTATAAAAATTATTTTAACATATTTTTTAATAGCGATTTAAATAAAATAATTAAAAAATAAAAGAAAATTTTTTTAATTTTTTTATTTAATTACAAATTTAATAATACTTAGTTTATTTTTATATAAAATTTTTTTTGCGAAGTTATAATAAAATAAAGTAAATATTTATATATATAAAATACGTTAAAAAAAGTGTAAAACTTGCTTATATATAAAACTAGCTTATAAAATGCGTTATATAAACTAATTAAAAAAATTTTTTTTTTTTAATTTTATAACTATTTTATTTATAGTTAATATAACGTAGTTTATAAGCAAGTTATTTATTTAAATAAGTTGCCTAGTTTTTTAACACTTATTTATAAAAAAATTTTTATATAAATTTTATTTATATATAAAAATAACAATAAAGCTATAACTTTATTAATATAACTTTAATAAGCTTTAAACTTTTTTTATTATAAATTTAATTAAAAAAAAATATAAGTTATTACTTTTCTTTTTAATATTATTTAACTTTTATAATTAAACGTAAAATTATATTAAAATATAATGTAATTTTTGTTTTTTAAATATTTAAAAGTAAAAGTAAAATAATTTAAAAAAATAAAATAGTAACGCATTCTTTAATTAACCGGATCACTTTTTTTGCTATACAAATATTGTTCGTGCGTTATTATATAATAATTTAATAACTTTACTAGTTTTTACTTTATAAACTAATAAAATATACCATTAGATTTTTAACTAAACGTAGATTTCAAATCTATAATGTATAGTCTTACAACTATTTTTATTAATTAGTTATTAAGCAATACGCTAAAGTAAGCGCTAAAATAATCTTTGCTTAGCGCTTATTTAGCGTATTGCTTAATAACTCGCTTAATAAAA